>LZPO01017435.1:41222-60795 GCA_001675575.1 Neotoma lepida
TCACTGTGGTTTTTATCATCTCACTGCATCCCTCACCCCTCACTGCAGCCCTCACCCCTCACTGCAGTCCTCACCATCTCACTGTAGCCCTCACCCTCACTGTAGCCCTCACCATCTCACTGTAACCCTCACCATCTCACTGTAGCCCTCACCATCTCACTACAGCCCTCAGCCCTCACTGCAGTCCTGATCAGGAGCTCCACAGATCGCACTTTTTCGAGACTATGCATTTTGTTAAAAACAATCCATATATCAGCCCCTTAACCAGGTGAAATGGCATTTGTCACTGAGCTGCCCTGCTCCAACATGACCTGCTATCATTCACNTTCCTGTCCATCCATCCTGGTTCCCCTACCTTTTCTCCTCTCCTAGGTCATAAACCTACAATGTCAGCCGAAGTCCACAGCATGTCAATGCACTCACACTAGCTATTAGTGAGATTGAACTGGTGCACAGAAAAGCTGCCCCACAGAGGCAGAAGGAGGGACTGCACCCCACCTCACACAGCACCCCAGCAGGACCCACAGAGACACCTACTTTGGGCTTCGCAATTTCCTTGATTCTCTCAATTTCTTCATCCGACATCACATCATAGTATCTGACGATGTGCGGGCTATCCCACTCATCTTCCTCTTTGAAGGGGGCGATGAGGAGCTGTGGCACCCGGTTACCATGATGGTACCTACAGAAGAGCCTCTTCTGCCTCTGGGGCGTCTAGGGAGCATAGAGCACAGGCCTGAGCACAGTAAGCCTTACCCTCAGTTCCAGCCCAGCTGTCTACACACACTGGTTTCACCCTCCATGGCCAAGGCTGTCCTCAGCTTCACCTCAGAAGAAAACCAGAGTAGGAAGTGACCTCACACAAACGATGCAGCTCCCCTTTTCTCCGAAGAGCACCTCATTCCCACAATTCCTATGGCAGAGGGCACTTCCTGACCCTTTTCATGGAGATTTGATTAACCCTGAAGCACTGTGGATGGGAAGAAGCCTTTCCAGACGGAAGCCAATCAGGGCCACAGGAAAGGTGAGCACCTCCCTCATACTGAGCTGTGAGGATCAGCGGAACCCGAGGGCTCTCAAAAGCCAGGGACACAGACACAGAGCCCCAGCAAGTGTTGCCTTTTTTACCACTGGGTNTTACTTGTCATTTACACCATGACTTCCCTGGAGACCTGAGGCATATCTATACCCCGCATTTTCCTCAAACCAATGAGTCAAATGATTTGTAGGCACACCGGGGTGAGTGGGGAGTACAGCATTGTCCTGGAGGACAGGAATTCTCCCTGGAGCATCCATGGAGACAATCTTCTGTCCTATGCATCAGAGAACACCCCACCTATCAGCCTTAGCAGATGCCGAGAAAAATGCAAATAGGTAGTGGAACTTCCCATGCTGCCTCTCTAGAGCCAGCACTCAGGTCCCCAGCCAGGCCACCGGCCCCTTCCCAGGTCTCACCAGTTTGATGCCTTCCCCACGACACAGGCTCTCATACACATCCCTCTCAGGGAGGTAGTCCATAGGCCTCTCGTACAAGTTTTCCTGGGTCGCTAGCCCAGCTTCTGTCTGATTGAACAACGGTTTTTCTCTTTCCCCCTCTAACAGCCGCTCAAAGTACCGCAGATTGCCTCCAGCTCGTTCATGGCTTGGGTCTAGAAAGAGCGAAAAGTGAGGACAAGGAAACCACAAACATCTGTTATGTCATTTACAGAAATTGCTCTGTGAGCGTTCCTCTCCCAGCAGCCATAAGCTCCGCTGGCTGCAGCACCTCACCAGGGTGCGAAGCCAACAAACAGAGGCTCTTTCATCTTGTCCAGTGATGAGGGAGACCAGTCATTAAAGCAGAGTATATTCAGCTAGTAACTAGGGGGTTAGACAGAACTCAGAACTTATGGGGACCTCCAGGAGATCTCCTGGAGTTCTGCCTCCTCCTTGTGATTGGCTGTAGCTATTTAAAGCCATTCCCCAGAGTGCAGCCAGGTCTAAGGATCACATCACNCACTGGCTACAAATAGGAGACAAGCTGAGATACTGGTTAAAAAAAGGGGGGGGCACAAGGCAGGCCAGATGGCTCAGCAGGTAAAGGTGCTTACTGCCAAGTCTGACAACCTGAGTTCGATACCCAGGACCCACATGGTGTAAAAGGAGAGAACTGACTCCCTAGAGCTGGTCCCTGACCATATGTACACTGTGGCACTTGTATATTCACCCACATACACAATAAATAAATAAATAAATAATGTGATAAAATTTTATTTAAAAATAGAAGAGTCACAGCTCTGGTGGACAACACAGTATCTGAAGCAATAGCCATGGCAGGATTTCTACATCAGTCCCCAGATAACAAAACCAAGGCTCAAAGATGTTCAGTGACTTAAGATGAAACCACACAGTTGAGGGGGGGGCATCCTGACTCCCTGTCCAGGGCTCTTATTAACTCTCATGACAGATTCTACAAGACCCTCTACCCACGTTGGCCTTGCAGGATGCTCAAATGTTAGCTGACCTCACATTCAGCGCCCCTGGAAAGCAAAGGCAAAGTCAAGTCTTTGCCACACTGTGAAACTCCAGACAACATTCCCACACATTAGGAAAAGGTGCGAGTAACAGGCTGTGAAGATGCTTTGGACCTTGCTCTGTCCCATATCACAAGACACACAGAGTACAAACAGCATGCTAAGTCCTACTTCAGACCTCAGGCCACTAATAGCTAGAATTTCTGTCGCTACAGCAATCCAGGAGTACAGCTTGCTTTTCAATCTGTATTTTACANAGTGAAGGGTCTACCCTGCATAACGGTACAAGCACCACAATACTAGGTCCTTATTTTTAAAAGTGCCACAGTGTACATACATGTGTACATGCATGTGCACATGCATGAGTAACACACACATGTACACACAAGGATGTCACATGTTTTGAATAGCCATCACCAGCTGGACATGGCCCAACATCAAAACTGTGGGTAAGGAGCTAGACGGCAGTTGGAAAGGCAGTTGAAATCACTAAGACACTCATCACTGGCCAGGCGACAATCAAACTGATTTAGTTCCAAGAGATGACTGAGCAGTGTGGCCAAGAGAGTCAAGTACCTTGCTAGGTCCAGTCTCTAAGCTCCTTACCAAGAGACAGCAGGCGGCGGGTGAGCTCCACAGCACGGTGCAGGTCACCCAGTTGGAAGACAGCATAACTCAGGTAGTCCAGCACCAGGGATTTGGTTATGGTAGCCTCCTCTCCAGCATCAAGTTGCTTCAGTACCTGCTCCATCCACAGAACCGTATGATAATAGTCTCCTTCATTGTAGGCTGAGCGGCCCATCCCAAAGCAGTCATCCACACTCAGCATGGCCTGGTACTTGGTTCCTGTAGCAGGAAAAGCAACAGTCAGGCTCTGAAATGCCTCTGGGTTAAGAAGAGAGATGTTCACTTTGGAGAAAGCCTGGGCCACTGAAAGAGGGACATTATCCAAGCAAAATCCCACCCAGACTTCATGCCACACACCATGAAAATACCATCAATACAGTGAGCATAAAGAGGTTGGTTTAGCTTAGGTTAGAGTTCATAGTCAATTTCTAAGCCTCAGACTCCTTCTCTCAAGTGGGAAGGGGCTTTGTGACAGTGAGTCAAGGAATCCCACCAAGACATGGCCCTGAAGTCAGTGGGTATAGGTCCTGTGGGTCAAAACAGAAGAAGATGTGTGGAGGGCAGCTGGCCATGGAAGTCTGAAGAGTAGAAAACTTAGATGAATTTAAGAACAGAATTCAGGTGACATGAAAGCCATGGATGAGGGCGGTCACATGTAGGAAGAGTCTGAAAAAGGAAAGGAGAGAGAAGGTTCCAGGTTAGCCCTCAAGGGAACATACATGGAGTAACATGAGAAGGGACTAAGGGGAAGAGGATACAGATAATGAGACAGGTGATGGATACCAATGGTGACAACCAAGGCTGCAATCCAGCAGGGACGTTGGAGCATCAGCCTCATGCCTAATGGGACATATGTTGCGGAAAGTGATCACAAAGATGGTTTCAACCTGAGGAGTAGCAGCAGCTTCAGGGAGATGCAGAGCCTCAGACAGGCTTGGGATAGCAAAGACTATGTGTTCCTCCTCAAATAAGGAGAAGGCAGATCCCACAGAACGAGGAGGGCTAGGACCTCCCTGCAGCCACACAAGTCTCCCTACTAACAGCTATCAGGCATAGATGGCGTGCTAGAACTACTCATGCATCACTCTCTTGGCCTAAGGTCCGCAATGGGCCTCCTTCCAGGAGGAAACCCCGCAGCAGGATGACAGCTGCTGCAGAGACCACGGTCTGTTCATCCTGGTGACCCAGAATCTGACAACATGAGATAGAATGTCAGGAGAGTAAACACAAGAGGGAGTCATAGGCAGGCCAAGCATTAGGGAGCTTATGGGACCTTTCCTTTCTCCACAAGTCTCCAAGAATCTCCACTGACTCTGTGGATCTATCACAACAGGCCATGTAACACAGATAAGTAAGCTGTGCTCCGGACCGGGACCAAGCCAGGTCTATGTTGACCTTGCTGCACACCTACCAGTTGTATGACTCTGGACAAGTCACCCAACCTCAGACTCATTCCCCTACATAACTAGATATAATATCTACCCAAATCTATCTAAACAGAGGCATCAGCATCAGTTTTAAAGGGATGGTGCCAAAAATTCAATGAGATGACATATGAAGATGTTGCCTCAGGATGTTAAAGGCCAGTAGCTATAATCAACATGTCCTGTGAATGCTAAGAATGTGAAGAATGACTTCCAGAACTCAGCATCCTCCTCAGAAGGAAACTCAAGTGTCTGCTCCATGAACAGTGACAGCTAAGCTGAGTGCTGAAGGGCTATCAGACAGGGAGGATCCCACCACAGGTAAGGGTACTAGAGCTGAGAGACCGAGATGCTGGGAACAATGTCCCACAGAGGCAGTGGGACCTCAAAAACCAACACTTATAGGCAGACTTTGGGGTCACTTCTGAAAGCTAAGCATTGAACTCAAATGGATACGAGTGTGCTTAGGAGCACACAGAACATTATTCTGTGAGTTGGAGATATGAAAAAAGGTCAGAGGGCATCGGAGACACAGAATCTATAGACTTCAAGATTATGGCTTAGGTTGCCAATGGGCAGAGGTGCTTTTTGCTAAGATAATAGGCAAAGACAGAGGGTAGGCAGTTCAAAACCAGATGGGAATTTCAATTTGGCACAAATGAAGTTTATGCAGTCCATGGAACATCCAAGTAGAGATGTCTGGCCTATCTTGGTTGGAAGCCCAGGAGACATGCCTTGACAAGAACACAGATCTGTATGTCATCCATGCAGGGCAACACACCAAGTGATGAAAAGAGTGGGGTTCACCTGGGGAAGGGGCTCAGAGCCAACAGTAGGTGGGGTTCTGGAGAGTAACTCCCTTTGCACTCTGGCCCCATTCAGGACACTCAGGGGCCTGTTAACTGTGGAAGGAGTCTGTCAGTATACCCCTCCCTTCTCCCATCAACCACACCTCACAGCTACAAGGTAAAAAGTTTCCCAAAATTACCTTCTCACTCTGCCTCATGGTTGGGTTTGGTCCAACACCTGACTGAAACAAGAATAGAAGGAGCCCCCAGCCCCAGCTCAGCACAGTCCTCCACACCAAGACCCTGGGCCTTGAGTAGCCAGTCACAGGACATCTAAGGAGGAAGACAGCTCCTACATCACCTGGGTCTCTCTCTGCTGCAACTCCCCTAGGCTCCAAAGAAGTAAGCTGGTATTTAAATTATAATGAGGTCCAACTGAATCCTTGGATTTATTGGTCTCAAATAACCCCCTAAACCCAGTAAGTCTAAAATCACTAGCACTAGACAGTAAGCAGGGAAAAGATCAATTAAAAAAATTCAAAAACAGGAATGAATGGCCAGACTTGTGAAAAGAGAAAAAGCAGAGATCGGCACCCCAGAATCCAGGACATCAAACAGAAAGAAACAATCTGCACCAGACGCTACTGCGAAGTTAAAGGGTGTTATGCTTGTAATGTGCCTGCTGGCTCTACTGGCCCTGTGCTCTTGGTGACTTTGAAGAATAGGATCACAGACGAGAGGGACAAAGGCACTGTGGGTTCAGAAGTATGTGAGGACAGGGGAGGGAGGCAGAGAAAATAAATCACTGCCCAGCAGCCTCAGCAGGACAGAAGAAATGGACTCAAAAAAAGCATTGCATCTAAAGGAGAAGTATGAGAGATGGGCTACAGAGCCTTCATGTGAGATCAGGAGAGGGAGGGAGGGAGGGAGGGAGAGAGAGAGAACGCAGGGAAGGGGGACATAAACAAGAAATGAGGAACAGGCAGGACTATATATGAACTCAGAGAGAGGATGCAGAGAGGTAAGGACGGAATGAAAGGAGAAGAGACTAATTAGGGGGACGTAGGGTAGAAGCAGATGTCTACAGACCAGCCTTGGACAGAAAGCAACGAGAGGCTGGGGAGGGAAGCAGGTCTGCCAGCAGATGGGCTATTTTCCAGGAATGGGATGCTAAGGGGGACTCCTGAGCAACAGCCTCAATTCTCTAACACCAGAGGAGGGGTCTTGCCTAATATCTGAATCAAGACACCGATGTAGGGGTTGATGCATAGGAGACTGGCATCCAATGGGAACCCCCAAACCAACACCAACACCAACAGTGAGTTGTACCTAAGCCAGTCTGACCTGTCCAGATACTGAAGAGATGTAAGTAAACGAAGGTGCATTACCTGGAAGTTCCCCTCTAGAAATCGTGTCTGGGTCCAGTTTGTACGTGTCCTGAAGTCGCATCAGTGCTCTGGCAGCTCCAGACTCGTCCTCATCAGTGGGGAAGAATTGTCGCTGCACTGAGAGGTTGGCGACAAAACCTTCCAAATGACAGTGAGAAGAGAGGTCACTCTTCATCCAGGGGACAGAATTCTACAGGGGACCAGCAGCAGTCACTAGAAGGTCTCTTGGCTAATGGGATTTCCCTGTCCCTTCCCTCAAAGGTTGTTGGCAGGCTGTAGGCTTGGTGATGCAACACCTGCCTGGCATGCATTCGAGAGCCGGCACCAAAATAATAGTAGGAACAACAATAAAGCATTCTCCTTCTACAGGAAGTCCTCCCTGGGGGCTCCTCGACAGAACTTCTTTCTTAGCCTTCCCCATACTGTTCATTTGGAACTCAAAGGCCCTGCACACAGCTTAGCACTTAGAGTCTAGGGTAGGGGTATGAGCTTGTGGCCCAGAGCCCAGACAGATTTGACCACTGAAGTGGCCCCAGGTGGCTTTCCAGAGCCTCAAGGTCTAGTCTCAAGCCAGAGATACAACTCCTGATATCCCAGGACCCTGGGCCTTGCCATGCTAATGATTCAGACCTTTGAATCTGCCTAAGAACTGAGGACTGCAAGGGGAAGACACATCCCATCCCTGGCCCATTCCTGGCCCCTTTCCAAGACTGTTGCACCAGCCACCACCTCTTTTCATCACGGCAAGCTGGGGTCCAGGGATCAACAAGCCGCTACATTATATTCTTCACAGCTATATGGTCAGGAACTCTGAAGATGTCAGCATCCACGAAAAGAAGGTAAGCCACCCAGAAATAGCCACACTGTACTGTCAGGGTTCCCCCTTATTACAGGGGCAAGCATCCAACATCAGAGACAAACACAAATGTTTGCTCTCTGGGTCTGTCCCATCACTTTCCAGGTAATCACAGCCTCCAGATATTAATGGGAGGTTGTTCGGGGACAATAAGATCAGACAGCAGATCTTCTGCTTCAGTACAGACTTCCTCGCCTACCTCTCCACCAAGCAGGAGGAACAGCTTGTTCTGAGCAGCAGGCCCAGCCCAGGCAGTGGCTTCTGGAGGCAGTGAGCTCACAGGCACAGCTCCAGCAGGGCTGAGCTCACCAAAGCCTCCCCTGAGACTACCCAGCCCCCAGCCAAGCCCAACCCCAGTGGGTCACGTGGCTGTAACCAGTCTCAGCCAGAGAGACAGCTAGTCTGAAGCTAATCAGCACTCCCAGCTCAGAGAGGAGGCCCAGCTTGAGGNTGGGAATCCCGTGGCCCACCTCCAGCCAACCCTTCCATTACCAAGATCCTCTCCTCTGGATAACAGAAACATGTTCACACACAGAAAGCACTACCCCAGAAAGAGCCCTTAGCAAACCCGTGCTCTGCCCTGTAAATATCATTTCTAGGAATTTAATTTAGAAAAATAATCAGAGGCAGACACCAAAATGCACGTAAAAAAGGGCTGAAATTTTGGAAACAATCCAGGTGCAGTGAACTGACCAAGCTTAGAGAGTATTGCTGTGGAGATGACTATCCAGCTATTACAATCATGGCACAGGCATGCTTAATGGCATCTGCAGAAGCTGGGAAACCCAGGACTGGGCACATATTTATGTTGAACCCACACATGTTGTAAAAGACATACATAGGAAAGAATACAGATGAAGTCTCTGTTTCCCCCGCTGGCCTCAGTCCCAACACTCAGCCCACTTGACTCACACATAAGCAGATTAATTCTTTCTGGTGTGTATATACATGTGTGGTGTTTGTAAATGTATGTGTATGCACGATCTCATGCAGGTGGGTGCACATGTATGCACGTGGATGTGTGTGGAGGCTTGAATTTGAAGTCGTGTGCCTTCTTCAATCACCCTCTACTAACTCACTGAGGCAAGGTCTCTCAATTGACCCCAGAGCTCACCAATCAGCTAGTCTAGCTAACCAGCTTGCCCTGGGAAATCTCTGCCTCCCAAGTACTGGGATGATATCAGACACACTTGCCTGGCTTTCCATGGCTTCTGGGGATCCAAACTTCAGTCCTCACACTGGCATGGTGAGGGCTTTACCCACTGAGCCATCTCACCAGCCCAAGATTATAGGGTTTCTTAAATATTTTTTCAAGCTTATTTTATGTGTATGAATGAGTATTTTGCCTGCATGTATATCTGTGTATCAGGTGCCCCTGGTGCCTGCAGAGGTCCAAAGAGGATGTCAGATTATCTGGGACTGTAAATACAGATGGTTGTGAGCCACCATACAGATGCTGGGGACCAAACTTGGTTCTTCTGCAAGAGCAGCCAGTGCTCTTAACCACTGTGTGATCTCTCCATCCCCCAAGATTATAGTTTTAATCGTGCTTATCATGGAGCAATTGGATTAAGCATCACGATTTTTAAGTGACAGAGTTTGTGTTCCTGAAGTTTGTTATAAAAAGTATACTTAGAAAACGAAGTATAACTAGAAAATGTCATTACCAGGAAACATTACAAAAGAAAAGGAAGTGATTGCTACAACATTTTAAAAACAAACCAACAAGGACAGCACCAGGCAGAAGCAGACAGACACACAGACACAGCTGGTCCCCATTCGCTGCCCCTCACCTGCAGCCGAGTCCTGTAGGACAAGGTCCCCCAGTGCAGGCCAGTCTGTGTTCAACCGCTTCACCAGCTTATAGGCATTCACAGGATGAGCCAGGTAGCCCTCAGGGTCGGCGGCTGACTTGCTGGTCAGGGCTTCCATCTTGCTGGCCCAGCTGCAGAACCAAAGGGGAAAAAAGACTGCCACACCCACCCACACAGGCTGGTAATTTCCTTGGTGAGGCCCAGAGCTCTTTCATCAAGAGATAATAAAACACGAATATAGCAACTTCCTAGATACCCCTAGCCCTTAATCTAGGTAAGAGCTGGGAACTCCGATGTAAATTAAAAAGTGTTAAGTAGAAAGAAAAATGGCGGTTGCTTCTTAACCAGTATACTCAGCAACTCTGGAGGACTAGCACAAGTTAACTGCAGGTCAGCTCCCCTGGGTCACTTCTCAATGACTTCTTACAGATACTGGGATGGGCTTGGGAAGGGGAGCAGTAGGGATGACTTAGTGTGGGGGTCTTAGTACAATGGGCACCTCTTAATCTTGGAGAGCTTGGCTTCCTCCACAAGGATGTACTCCTTCAGAGACTGCACGAGGTCCTTCTCTGCATAAATCAGGTCAGTCATGTGCCCTACAGGAGAGAAGCAAGGGCCAGTGAGAAATGGACGAGGAATGGCCTGCCCAAAATACCAGAAGTGAACACCCTCAGCCAAGTGCATGTCAGTAAACTGGGAATCACTGGGACTGGTAGTTAAAGGTACCTAGTCACTCACATGGCCATGACCCCCAACTTCAGGAAGATAGACGCTGAGGTGTCAAGAGGATGCCAGGGCAAAGTGCAAGTGCATTAGGGACTACAGGAGGAGAAGAAGTTCTGTCACCTGGATGGTCCTGTCATAGGGGGAATGGACATCCTATGGGGTCATCAAATGGAAATCACACTTTCAGTTGAGAAGGGGAGAATCTGGTCCTTGGAACAGAGAATGCCCACTGCTTAGACCACCCTCTTACCAAGGACCAAAAAAGACCCGAAAGCTACTTGCAGTCTGCACTTTAAGAGAGGAGGGCCCAATTCAGAAAGCTGCCTCCCAGGACATATGTTATGTTCATCAGGATCTCGTGGGGGGTATGGGGGGAAAGAACCTTTGTAAGTTTCACTTTCCCTGGACTGGTCACCATCAGTGACCGAACCCTGAACGAGCCTCAGGCAGTGACATCCCTTGCATTTAGCTGCGGGCTGCTTAGGTAAACTGGAGTTCCGTTGCCACATACCAATAGAGGTGAAGAATTCTGCCTGTACCCAGCTCAGGACACCAAACCAGGGCATCAGCAACACCAATACCTGGAGCTTCATGACTGGAAAGGGCAGTATCTGCAAGGCATTCAGAACAGTCGTCAGATGGACACCGTGGAAAAAGCACCTTCAGTTGGACATGGGTGGAACACGCCTGAAAACTCAGCACTCAAGAGACTGGGTTAGCAGGAACAAAGTTCAAGGCCGCCTGGGCTACATAGCAAGACCCTGTATTGGAGTGGGGACAGTTTATGTGAGAAGACACATCCATACATGCTGTGCCCATACATATACACATCCTCAAATGTGTCACTAAATAAGGCATTCAAGATCACCCAGGGGAGGGGACACAACATGGAACCAGGGATATGTGCTCAATTCTGGCCCCTGCCTGGGTTTTGTCTTACTTTGTTTTCCTTTTTAGAGATAAGGCCTCACTATGGATAGATACCAAGATGGCCTAGAACTCACAACCTTCCTACCTCAGCCTTCCAATTGCTAAGATTACAAGTGTGTACACCTGGCTTCCTGCGTGTCTGTCTTTCTTACTTTCTAATACATATGCCAGGATAGTGTCAAGAGCTGCATGTAGGAGGGTCCAATTCAGAGAGGTGGTACCCAGGACATCAAGATCATCACGATCTCGTAGGGGAAGAATCAACTCTGTAAGGTCCACTCTCCCCAAGCCAGTGATGGAGGCCATGCCATCCAGAATGTGAAAATGGACCTCAGGCAGGGACCTCCCTTTGTACTTGAACTGAGGGTTGCCCAGACAGACAAGAGTCCTGTTGCCACCTATCAATAGAGGTAAAGGATTCAAGGACCTGGATCCTGTCCATAAGAAAGCGATAGTACAGAACAGACAATGACAAAGAGAATTGAGACAATATGGCCCAGGGAGCCAAGCCAAGTTGAGGGATATAGAAGATGGGTCAACACAAGAGGGAAATTGACCTCTGCCAGTCTGCACCTGCCACAGCGCCGCACTTCTGAACAGACATGGTTCTTCCCGTAGTGGGGATCTAGACAGACACCTTCCCTGGCCACTCCCTACTCATTCACAAATATTTACTTACAACCCAGACATTCCAGGCACCAAGCTAGGCGCTCAGGATACAAAGGTGAATCAGTCACACACAGCCAAAGCACTGGGGCTGGGCTGCTGACATGGGTTAGAGGCCAGGCACTGCCTTCTCATTCGCCTAGAAACAGATACAGTTCTGAGGGACACAGCAGCAACCCGGGGCAAGCTTCACCNGCAGCAGGCCTGGGAACACAGTGGAGGCTGCAGACATGTCTCCCCATCTAGCCATGCAGCCCAGAACGTGATGGAGGGCCATCACCCCTCTGATCCCTTGTTCTGCCTATCCCTCCTCTTCTCGTTCCAACTCAGCCAAGCCTCTGAAATGGCTCAGATGGAAATTTACTAAAGGAAAGCAAAGAAAAAAAAAATGAAACACAAATACCCAAAACTATGTAGGAAAATCTCAGAGTCAGGAGGATCTCTGATGTAGAGGCCAGCCAACTGCCCCTCAGAGTGGGGGTGATAAGAGAGCAGGGCCCAGGCAGGCGACCAGACCAGATCTGGATGAAGTGGGGGCTCCATGCATCTCCCAGCTGTGTGGCCAGTTCCAGTGCATACCTAGTCAGAAATCAGGCAGCAGAGTCATTCCTTTCAAATACCACCACCCACAGTTCATACCTTACAGCAACCGCGAGAAAGCGGCCAGGTTTCTTTATTACATGAATGCCAGCTGTCATTTCTCTGGAATGCGCTGCCTGCCTTAGATGAACCGATCCACAGACCCCAGCCTAGAGACACAGCCTCAGAGAGTCACACACTGGCTTTAGGAAGTGACTTACCCAGAGCCTTCGAAGTCGTGTTCTGGCAAGGGGAAGACAGATATGAAAACCCTGCTAGTCCAGAGAACTAGGTGCCCCAAGGCAAGCAGCTCTCAGGCCGCCATATCAACGCTACCATTCTAAGCACGGACGTCTGCTCATTTCTCTCACTCCGGGATCCCTGAACTCAAAAGGCTTTGTATAAAAGGTCACTAAGTAGGGTCAGGTGGAGCGGAGGCACTTGCCCAAGTGTAGCTGCACTCTACAACATGGGGAATGCCAACTTGTGTCTCATAGCTACACCCAGCACTCACCCAGGACAGAGAAAGTAGGAATCCATGTGTCTGCCCAGGGCCAGTGCTGCCAAAAGCCTTCCCAGGAGCCCTCAGAAATCCATGAAGAACAATACAGGAGTTAGTCATGGCCAAATCCCTTTTTATGAAAACACAGCACCAAATAAGAAGAACTGAGTTTTATGAGCTGCACCTCAGGGTTTAGAATAATGTCTGTCCTGTAGCAAGTATTCTTCATCATAGATTTGTTCAGACAAAAAAACTACAACNAGAGAGTTTACACTTTGTACAGTAGCTTAATATAGACAATGTAACAATAAACAGTCTATGGCCGTCAACACGGAATGATCAAAGCAGACTGGCAAAAAGGAGCCCTCAGTAACACATACTGTATGTTCCATTTTTTGAAAGGAAAAAATGATGTATGTATAAATATATAAAAGAATCATAATTGTATCTTGGTGAAGTAATTTTATTTTTCTTTTTATGTTTGTTTTCCTGATCTTTCTACAAGATATTCTACTAGAATTTTAAAAGTATATATTTTCGTAATATGCTTAATATGTAAAGGAAACAAAGTAGAGCCTTCTCAACTGAACTCCAAAGGGGCTTTGGCAGTCCCAATGTCTGGACCCCCGTAGGGAGGTCTTGCAAAACCTGCCAATGTCCCAGCGACAGTAATTCACCCACCAGGCGGCTGGCACCATTTCTCAGCATGGTGATTCCAAGACATACAACCAGAGGTCCTGTAGCGAGCCTGCTCTTTGGAAAGTACATTTATAACCTGGCCAAGTAGCCATGAAAAGATGTTTCCAGCTGCAAACCAGCAGAGTCCTCAGCTTCTCCCCTTACCTCATCGGGGAGGACCCTCAGCCAAGCTCCCAGCTGCAGCCCAAATGCTTGCTTTTAACAAAGCATTTAACAGCCTAGAGACAGAACATGAATCTGCAAATAGGTTTTGCCTGGCACTGGGTAAAATGCTGTCTGCCTTCAGTGAAGGGATAACCTCCCCTAAATAGGGCTCTTCAACCCCCTTTCCCACCATGGCCCTGCCTGCCACACAATGGCTAACTCTATCTCTAGGCTGGCAGAGCTGAAAGGACTGGGTATTCAACCAAGGAGGAGCTGTGTACAGGATCCAAGAGGTCCCACCACTGAAGCACATGGATGTCCGTACTGGCTCAGAAGTGCACCCAAGTCTCATTACCAGACATCATGCCCCAGCCATCACCCTGCTCTACCTCTATCATACCTACTTCAGCCATGCAGGCCCCACCTGCTCTGACCTCTCCACCTCTGGACGGGCTTCTCTCCAACTCTCTTCTACCAAGTAGTCAGTAAGGCTTGCTGAAGCCTTGCCTTTGGCTCCTACTGCCAGAAAGATACTGTCCAAATACCTTAGCCCAAAGGGCCCTTGTAGCTCTGTGACCTGGCCCTGCTACTCTCTCCAACCCCACTGCACCACCCCAGACCTCAAACCTTCCATGACATCATGTAAAAAATATTTACCTTCACCAAGAACCTTGTGAAAGCCACATCTCTGCTCAGTGAAACCAAATGTTCTCCCCTCTCCCAAGAGTCCTCTTGAGTTCCATCTCTCGGTGTCCATTCAAGAAAATAAATAAAACTGTCAGTCACGGAACTCTCAGGCCTTAGATCTGCGGCCCCACTGCTGTCATCAGGGCAAGTGGAAGCTCAATGGGCCTGACAAGAATTCATGTATCAGGTAAAGTATACCTGTCCTTACATCATCTCTATTCAGTACATGAATGCTGGGAGCCATCAAAGCCACCACCACCTCCCGCTTCAGTAACAAGACAGCGCAGCAGCAGAGAAGCTGCCAAGGTCCGCATACCAACACTGAGTTGGGTTCCAATTAGAGCCTCAACAAGTGGTCTAGTGGTCTAGTTGAACTTAACTCGTGCACGCACCGAAGAAAAAAAAACACCTGCACCGGAAGATAAAAGGCATCCATGCTGCCCCATACCCATGCCCTAGGCCCCGAACCTTCTACTCTGCCTTAGTCAGGTAAAAGACACTGCTGACTCAAACTAGATTCTCTGGTTCCTCCCACCACCTCCAGACTAGCCTCTCAAGTGGCTACAGAAGGACCACACTGAGGAGTGAGGGAAAGTTAACATCGCATGAGGCAACTCTGGCTGATAAAAAATAAAATACAAGAGGGAGTCAGCAGATCCTTCCTTCAAATACCTTCTGTAAGAAATTGTCCATAGACATGGTGTCCCCGCGGAGCTTGCACACGGAAGTAGGCCCGAAATGGCTGAAGAGCTAGCAGATCTCCATCAAGAGGGGCCAGCTTGCTAAGGTACCACCCCATTGTTTCCCATATTCTTCTCTCCTTCCCCTCACCCTGGCTGCCCTGCTACACACTTTTCAATCAGCATTAAGCTCTTAAGCTCTGCCTCAGGCTCTGTTTTCTGGGAACCTAGTCTAAGATAACCATGGTTTCTGTTTCCAAAGATCTTTCATTTCTACCATCTAATTCTCACAAAAACCTTGTAAGCCAGATAATCATCTCCGCTTCAGATACAATACTCCTGCCTTGTCCACAGAGGATACATTCCAAGAACCCCAGTGCATGCCTGAAACCACAGATAGTATCAAACCCTGTATATGCTGGTTTCTCCGTGAGTGCATGCCTACGATAAAATTTAATTTATAAATTAGACACAATGAGAGATTATCAACAGAACAAAATAGAATCATTGTAACAATTTTTCGAAATGAAATTGCCAATGTTGCTACTCTTGCACGCTGGGGCCACTATGTAATAGGTTACTTGAGCGCAATCACCGTTCATACCATACAGTCAACCTGATAAGCAAATGTCTACAAAGGAGGGAGAGTCTCACAATGGGTAGTGTATACAGCATGGATACACTAAACAAAGAAGTGATACCTGGCAAAGGCCAGCATAGAGTGACACAGATTCCATCACAGAGCTTTGGGGGGCTCACAGTTGTTTATTTCTAGTATTTTCCAATAAATATTTTAGATTGTGGTTGACCATGAATGATGAAAGCTAAAGAAAGTGAAATTGGGAATAAGGATGTACCAAGTAGTGTATAAGACATGAGAAAGATCACTGAGCTGTGGAGGGCTGTCCATATACCTGACATACATCAGCAAGCTAAGCTCCCCAACTAAGCCCCCTGTCTGTTAGACGCNGATACCATCCAACCTCACACATGTCANGTCACAGCACATGCGCCTTCCTGAAAGTGGGAAGTCGCACTCTACTCAGATTGAAGACTTTCTCATGGGTGTCTCAAAGATTCACAAATAAAGCCCATGACATCCCTAGTTGGAGCCCACCAGGAAAAGGAGAGCCCATGGACAAAAAAATAACAATACAGCCCCCTGAATTCAGGTGAGTAGTCATTTCCACTGGACACATCACACATTCTCTGACAGCCAAGGAGCAAGTATACCTGCCCTGGGGTAGGAAAGAGCCAGAGTAAAATTCTAGCTCCAACTGTCATTTCCTGGCTTTGTGACCTTGGACAAGTCTTAGACTTCCTGATCCTTAATTTCCTCATTTATACAATGGAGATCATACTAGGTCCTACACTTGATAGGAATGTCTGTGAACTGAATTAGATGACAGGTGTTGGCAAGTGCCAATCACTGGGCTGATTTTGACCAATCATCAGCACCAAGAGAATCACAGGAACACAAGGGACCTGAAGTGGGCAGTTGCTCAGCTCGAGTTAGCGGCTCTTGGAGTGAGGAAGGTTCATCCGAGGGGGCAGTGAAGATGCCAGGCACAAGGAAACAGCAGGTGAGTGATGTCTGCAGCCCAGGAATGCCAGAAGAAACGACATATACAACTCAGGAAGAGACTGGAATCAGATGTCACCAAGTACACAAGACTCGGAGGTGACCCTGGAATTATCCAATCACAGGCCCTAAAGCCCACCAAGGAGAGTTCCCTGGCAAAAGGCAGGGAGCAGAACCAATACTCCAAAATCTCTTATATGTCTATACTCCTGGCCTGCTCATTCCAAGCTCCTCCAAGGACAAGTCTTGGGATCCTCACCACGTACTGNCTCCCAGGAGGACCAGGTACAGAGCAGACCATCTCTAGCAAGCACTTCCCAAGAAGTCTGGGGCAAAGGCTGGCCTGCACCAGGCTCACACAGGTCTTATCAGACAGAGCCAGCGAAATCACTATCCAAACACTTAATCCTCTGCCCTACAGTGGTACCAGCTGAACAAAACCCTCTTCCCTAAGAAGTCCAGCCCAGACCTTTTCATCTTGCTCTGCTCTCACTGAGAAGAAAAACTGTCTGTCTATCCCTCATNCCATGTCTCCAGAGCAAACCCCACAGACCACAGGACTCAGACGTCCCCTCTGCTCTGGGATAGGCTGGTGTCCCACCCTCAGGCACTTCAAAAGGTCTAAAGGACTAGATCTGAATGGTGTTTTCGAAGCTGAACTCCCATCCCAGGACTCTGCTGATCTTTCACGTGCCTGCATTACAGCATTTGCTGCCAACCTCCATCTGCATAAAATTAAGCTCTTGACAGATCCCAGAAGACAGGGCCACACCTCCCAGCTCTCTGCACACTATCAGCCAGCGTGGCCATAAGTCAGCCAAGGCCTTTTGTCCAGCCTCAAAGCCTCCCAAGGATATGGGAGGGTGCAGTCAAAAAGGGAGGCTTTCTCAGGAGATGAGGAAACCCTCAATTCCCTCTCTCCACTCATTCCCCAGAGTTGCATGTACCCAATCTCCCTCTGATGCGCACCCATACGCACGGCTCCTCCTTGGGCCAAGGCCGGCTGCCAGTGCTAAACAGCAATCTCAGATGAGGAGCTGCCTATGGGCAAAAAGAATGCTTCCTCCACCTCCTCTCCCTTCTCCCTTATTCTAGCTAGCTCCAGGCCCGTTCTAGCCAGATACCAAGCATACACTATTCAAGGAATGACCCACAATCCATTGCGGGCAGTCCAATCTATAGATAAGTAAGGCACTCTCTCCGAATCACCTCACTGCAGAGCCTGT
Organism: Neotoma lepida; assembly: GCA_001675575.1. Classification (NCBI taxonomy): domain Eukaryota; kingdom Metazoa; phylum Chordata; class Mammalia; order Rodentia; family Cricetidae; genus Neotoma; species Neotoma lepida. The sequence goes on from LZPO01017435.1 coordinate 59,054, forward strand.
GACAACGTAGATGGAAATCAAGGGCCACACACAATACTTCAGTTGAGTGGTCACCACATCTGCCTGATGAGCTCTCCAAGTGCTAAGGAGGGTTAGTATGACAGAATCTTCAGGATAAGGCCTCCAGCCAACTCTATCCTTGCGACGTGGCTTCACTGGCTGGGCCACACAGTGGACGAGCTTGGCCGTGTGAGAACAAGAAGNCCCCAGAAGAAAAGAATCCAAAGGTCAAACATCCTGTGCATGGAGAGGAGACGAGAAGCTGGGCCTTGAGGCATAAAACCAAAGTAAGAAACTACACCCCGGACACTTCAGAGGCAGTTGAGGTACAAGTCAGAGGAAATNCTGGTCACTTTAACAAAGAACTCAACCAGAGGTTGCCGCAGGTATGGACAGCAACTCAGAACAAGCAACAGCTGGCAGAAGAACCCTACACATTCTGAGCTAGACAAAGCCTAGGACATTTGAGGGTGCCATAAGCTACAGAGTGTTGCATCCAGACCCTGCTCTTAGGACCAGAAATCCCTTCCAACAGGAGGTCTAAGGTATCAGCAACCAGGTGGTCTGCACCAAGAAGTACAAGCTATAAATTGTGATTCTGTGGGGTGAGGGGGTCGGCTCGGGAGCAACTCAATGCTCTCCGACAGCACAGTAAATGTCACATTAGAACACAGATGACAGAAGCACCCACTTGTACTTCCCAGTGACAACCCGGGACAGAAGTGCTTTGACCCACGTTCATGTTTCATCGGTTCAATGGAGTCCTCCACATGCTGGTTCTCTCTCCGTGGTGGGTGGGGTCCTTGAACAACTACTACCTAAGTCGGCCCTTCCCCCATCACCTTGCTTCCACTAGAGTACCACAAAGATGATACTGGCCCAAGTCTGTGGCCACTCAGGGTGCTTCCTCAGTCCCGGGTCCTAAGGGACCACTCTGGTTCACAGAAGCTCCTGCCCCCTGCCTGCCCTGAGGANTCCAGACATTCACCAAGTCCACACAGCCCATGCTCCCTACCAATCCAATACCTACCTTGCTGCTGCTCTGGACCTGAACTTTCTGAGTCTTGCCTCTGCCTGCTTCTATCCTTGCAGTCTCTGGGCACAAGGAAAGCTGTTTGTTGAATCAGTCACCAAATCACCAGGGGTCTTCGCAACTACTGAGGGAAAACATCAGAGGTTCCATAGGGATGTCTGACAGATCGGAGGAGGCTTTCTGATGTAACAGCATAAAACTAGCAGGCGCCAAGCTAGTCCCTGCCAGGCTGGGGGTCCAGAGGAGCAGGTCTCCCTCACCCTAAGCAGCGCCCCCTCCGGGGCCAGGAGGGCGCCTCCGCCTTAGATCGGAGGCGACCCTGGGGTCAGGCCGCCCCTTCCCGGGAGCCTGATCGGACAGGCCAGCCAAGTGTCCGGCCCCGCCGAGCCGCACCGGCAGGAAGGGCGCAGCCAACCTCACCGCCCTGACCCTGGGAAGGGACGCGGGCGGGACAGGAACCGCGGCGGGTGCAGAATCAGGGCGCGGGGCACGAGGCGAGGGGCTACGTGACCCCGGATTCAGCTCCCAGCTCGGCGCAGGACAGGTCGCACCGCCCAGCCACCCGGACCCGAGCCCAGCACCCGCAGGCGACCCCGCAGCCCCGCGCTCACCTGGACACGCGCGGCAGCCGGCGTTTCTAGAACCTCCCGCGGCGTCGCCCCGGCGCGCTCGGCTCCTCCCTCGTCCGAGGCTCCACCCGCTTGAGCCG
>LZPO01017435.1:72137-83032 GCA_001675575.1 Neotoma lepida
CGTTTTTCCCCACATGGACTTTCAAGACTTACTTTGCTCTACACTAGCTCGACTATGATATGCCTGTATATGTTTCCTTCACTCTCATTTGCTGTCTCCTGCTGATGTTGGAAAGCTCTTGGCCATTGTCTCTCTTGATAGCCCCTNGAATGACATCTTGAATGTCAATCATGCATATATCATCTGTTTGACAATACCCCATGTGTCTTACTTTTTCTTTGCTTTTGTTTCCATCTGTGTATTTTAGTTTGGGCATTTCCTAGTTCACTTATCATACCTTCTTCTACATCCATTCTATTCTTAAATCTGTAAGTTCTCTTTTCTTTTTGCATGTGTATGTATGTATATGCACAGGTGTGTACATTTGTGCATGCAAGTGTGTGTGTGTGTGTGTGTGTGTGTGTGTATGGGGGGAACAGAGGCTGACATCCAGTACCTTCCTCCATCACCCTTCACCTTATGTCGAGTCAGGATCACTTGACCCGGATCCTGTTGATTCAGCTTGTTGAGCTAGCCAGCTTGCTCCAGGAATACACTATCTCAACCTCCCAAGTGCTGGGATTGCAGGAGGATTGCCACACCCACCTGGCATTTGTATGGCTGCAGTAGTCCTCATGCTTGTGTAGAAAGTGTTTTACCACAAGGCCATCTCCAAGCCCCAAGTTTATGAGTTCTTAATGTTAAATACTGCNTTGCTTAGCTCTCTAGGTCCAGCTGAGTCTTGTTTATATTGTGACTCTGTTTTAAGTGTTCTAACTAGTCATGTATTTTGTTCTTTTCTTCTGTTTTCTTAAACATTTAATNATAATTATTTGGAGTTCCTGGTTTTCTATTCTCATTGTCTTTTCTCTTGGTCTTTAGTCATTTGGTCCATACATTTTAGATGACTTTTGGCAGACAGGCTGCCAATGGACCACCTAACTATTGCCGGGGACTGGCTTTATGCTGCATGTGGCAGGGGTGGCTCATTTTCATCCTAGGAAAAAGCTCTGTCTGTCTGTCTGTCTATGGCTCTCTGGCTCTCTCTCTTTGTCCTTCTCTCTCTCTGGCTCTCTGGCCCTCCCTCTCTCTGTCTCTCTCTCTGACCCTCTCTCTCTCTTTGGCTCTCTGGCTCTCTCTCTTTGGCTCTCTCTCTCTCTGGCTCTCTGGCTCTTTCTCTGACTCTCTCTTTCTCTCTTTGGCTCTCTGGCACTCACTCTATGGCTTGCTCTCTCTCTGGCTCTCTCTCTGGCTCTCTCTGGCTCTCTGGCTCTCTCTCTGTCCCTCTCTATTTCTCTGTCCCTCTCTCTCTCTCTCTCTGGCTCTCTGGCTCTCACTCTCTCTTGCTCTCTCTCATGTGTCCTTTCTGCGGACTTGACTGGAAACCTTGGTGTTTGTCAAGATGATTCCTCCTGAACTAGAATTCCAATTGTCTTCCTAGCACTCTTGGTGTTTGTCAAGATGATTCCTCCTGAACTAGAATTCCAATTGTCTTCCTAGCACTCTGTGGTTGAAGTCGTCTCTGTTCTTTAACTGGGGACAGCTGTTTAAANGCAGGAAAACAAGTCCAAAGGAATTTGTATGTGATTGTTGGGTGATATCTCTATCATTACTCCCTTCTGGAATCACCCCTTAAGTCCCAGCCTTGGGGCATCCTTCAACTCTGACCTCTGTATCCAAAACTTGGTAAGATTGCTGCTTTCCGCTAGGCTTTTATCCCTGCCATGCCACACGGTGTAAAATGTACCTGGGGGAAATGTCTAAGTAAATGTGGCATTTGGTATCTATTTTCTGTTCTCAAGGGTCATGACTCTCAGTCCTCACCTGTATGGGTTGTTCTCCAATGCCTCCACAGCTCACTATGTAGTGGAGGATGTCCTTGAACTCCTGATTCTCCGGCCTCCACCTTCTAGTCCACACCCAATTTACGCTGTGCTGGGGATCAAACCCAGGGCCTCAGACATGCTAGCCAAGCATTCTACTAACCAAGCTACATCTTTAGCCCTGTTTTATATATTTCCTCTAATGTTTATCGTTGCTTTTGGCAAGACGATTGGTCAGACATGTTTTACCCATCATGGCCACAATGGGAAGTGTTCCTCAGTCCACTTCTGGTGCCAAGTCAGAAAGATCTGGCAAGGGGTAGAACCAATGGACTGGACTTCCTGGTTTCCTTTGCTTCCTTTAAAGTTTTAAGCTTTGCGTAGGTTGCAACCAAGATGGTAAAAAAGTTACCACCTCCCCCCACACACACATACATAAGAAATTCCAAAACTAGATAAAACATGTATAGCAACNGATTGCAAACATTGAATATGAGGTCACTGTCATTCTTAAGCAGGGAAACACACAAAGTAATCACAACACTCATCAATGGTTTTTGGTTTTTGGTTTTGCCTGGGACTCTTATTACCAAAGTCTGGCAGAGGGAAGCAGCCAAAACAGAGCGAAGGTCTCAATGAGTGGAGAGAAGACAGCAGAAATAGAGTGAGTATCCTGAGGTGGCTGAAATCTGTTGGCAGGGTACCAGAGCAGAAGGAGCTGCTCTAAGAAGGAGCCCGACAGAGCAACACAGGGCTCTGCTTGAGACTCTTGTCTAAGGTGCACACGTCACACGTGCTGTGCAGTGTCCTGTGAGTCTGCATACTAACTGAAGCTTCAGAGGTCATACCATGCTGGCACCTGTTTTGATCAGCCAGAGAGAAAATTCCTTCTTAACCTGCTGAACACCCTGAGTGTTCCATCAAAACCTTAGACAGGACTGGGGAGATGGCTCAATTGCTAAAGTGTCTGTCTGGCAGGCACAGGGACCTGCATTCCGTCCCCAGAACCCACATTTAAAAGGCTAGACATAGTGCGTGTTTATAATTTCAGAACTGAGGAGGCAAAGACAAGTGGATCTTTGGGGCTTGATGACAAGTCAGCCTAGCCTACTTGGCAAGCTCCAGGTTAGTGAGAAACTAAAAAGTCAAGGTGTATAGGCTAGAGAGATGGCTCGGTGGTTAAGACTGTTCTTTCAGAGGATCCAGGTTTGATTTCCAGCATACACATGGTAGTTTATAACCCTTTCTAACTCCAGCTCCAGGGGATCTGATGACCTCTTCTGACCTCCACAGACATTGCATGCACACAATGCACAAGCATATATGCAGGCCAAACACTCACACATAAAATAACATGAAGAAATCTAATAAAAATTTTAAAGATTTATTTGTAAAAAATCAAGGTTTACAGCACCTGAGGAATGACACCTGAGGTTGACCTCTGGCCTCCATGTGCACACATGCATATACAGACCTGTACACACATGAATACACACACACATATACCCTTCCAAAAATACTTTAAAAGTCTACCTCCTCAGAGCAGGAGTACTCTACCTCTACAGTACTTAGTCCTACCCTAATAAAGTCTAAAACTTAAACTCAATAGAACTAAATGGAGCTCCTAGTAAATCTGCTGTCTAGTGAAACACCATTCCTTAGAGGAGAAAATAACACCAGAACTCATAATGATGGCATACCTACAATTCCCATTATCTGATCAAATACTATCAGGCATGTGAAGAAGCAGAAAACACAACACATAACTCTATTAGTCAGGGTTCCCTAGAGTCACAGAACTTGTGGAATGAATCTATCTCTCTGGGTGTCTCCGCTGGTCTTCCATATACTCTGGAAGTAGGCTCCAATGCCAGTGTAGGAATGGATTTGCCAGTGAGAGCAAGAACAAACAGGCAAAGATCAAAGCCTTCCTTCCTCTGTGTTCTTATATAGGCTTCCAGCAGAAGATGTGGCTGGGATTAAAGGTGTGTCTTCCATCTTCAAGATCCAGATCAAAAGCATGTTGTCATTCTGCTTCAAGATCTGGATCAAAGGTATGCCCTCCATTTCTGGATTGTGGTTCATTCCAAATATAGTCAAGTTTACAACTTGGTCATCACAATAACTAAGAGGGAAAACTATGAAAAATAGATCCAGAGAGCCAGACACGGAAGTGCACCTGCACCAATTTCAGCATTCAGGGTTTGAAGCAGGAGGTTCAAGGCCAGTCTTGGCTGGGTACATGAGACCCTGTCTTAAAGAAGCAGAGAGTGGAGAAATAGCTTAGTATCTTAAGTGTCTTCTGTGCAAGCATCAGAACCTGAGTTTGGATCTTCAGAATCCACCAAAAAGCCAGGCATGGTGATGCATACCAATTACCCCAGCTTTGGGAGTANATCAGAGAAGCTCATTGGCTAACCAGCCTAGCCACTGATGAGCTTCAAGGTACAATGAGAGACCCTGTCTCCTAAAAGAAAGGTCAAGGGACTTGAGAGATGGTTCAGTGGTTAGGTGCACATTCAGAGGATCGGAATTCAATTCACAACACCAACATGGAGGCTTACAGCTGTCCATAACTCCAGTTCTGGGGAATACAATGCCCTCTTCTGGCCTCTGCAGGCACTAGGGACTCATGTGGTACACAGATACACATGCAGTCAAAACACCCTCATACATAAAATTTTTAAAAAGCTAGATGTGGGCATGTTTAAGCCAATAAACTAAAGGTATAGGGGTGTAAAAGAGAGGGCCATGGAGGCTTTCTGGCTAATAGCCTAGCTCCAGGGTTCAGTAAGAGACCCTGTCTCAAGTGAATAAGTCAAAGAGAAAGTGATAGTCAGGACACCCAAATGTCCTCCTCTGGCTTCTGCATTGAAGTCCCACACACCTGCACATGCCCTGCATTAGTTCATACACAGGTGCTTGTGCGCTCTCTCTCTCTCTCTCTCTCTCTCTCTCTCTCTCTCTCTCACACACACACACACACACACACACACACATACACACACGAAGACAACAGAATGATATATTCAATAGTAGATATGCTATGAAAAAAAAATCAACCTAGTATTCTCTGTCCACTGAACTTATCTTCAAAACTGGATGAGAAATATAGACATTTGCTACTGAAAACAAAGTAATCAGCAGTAGATTTCTCAGTACTGAAAGTGTTAGAGGAAGTTCTTAAGGCCACAGGGAAATGGTATCTGATGGAAACTTAGTCTTAAAGAAAGGCACACAGATTGCTAGTACATATAACAAGTAAATAGAAGAGAGGTCTAATAGGTAATCATGTCAGTTTGACCGATTCAGAATCACCATGGAAACAAACTTCTGTGAAGGATTTTCTAGATTAGGTCAACTGAGGTAGAAGGATCCATCTAAATGTGGGTGGTACCATGCCATGGGCTGGGGTTCCTGAATGAAGAAAAAGGAACAAGTAGGGTGAGGGCCTGAATCCATTTATCTCTGCTTCCTGATTTCTGCCACCATATCTTCCCCACTTTGACAGCTATACCTTCCAGCTGTGAGTCAAAAATAAAATCTCCCTCTCTCCCTTACACTGCTTTTGTCATCTGTTTAGGTTACAAACACAAGAAAAGTAAATGCTCCCAAACACCATCTCCAGAAATAACACAGGATGGAGGGTAGAGAGCTGTCTCAGTGGTTAGGAGCACTGTTGCTCTTCCAGAGGACTCAGGTTCAATTCTCAGCACCCATACGGTGCCTCACAACCATCTGCAACTCCACAGATACCAGGAAAGCCCATGATACACAGACATACATGCAGGCAAAACACTCATAGACATAAAATGACAAAATAAATAAATACTAAAATGCAAAAATAACAACTGTCAGTGAAGACCAGATAGTTACAGTTACAATTTTCTCGTGTCTTAGCTAGAACATATTCAGTATTAGAGTTAGAATCTTCAGGATAGGACAGCTATGGGAGTAATCTCGGTAATTTGCCATTTACCCATGATCTGGACATTTCTGGACATTTAGCATGTCTTTCTTGTTTGATGTTCTCGTTGGTTTTAGTTTCATTTTTTTTTATGATATTACTCTTTGTTTTTTCCTGGACAATACTTGATAACCATTCTTATTGTATATAGTTTTCATTAAATTTAGAACCTTCTTTTTTAGACAAAAAGGGGAAATGTAGCGGTATTTGCTCCACCTATGACCTTGGGCTATAGGGCCTGAAGNAGGCAATGCTTCTTGCAAGGAAAGGGTCAGGAGCCCCTTCTCCCTGCTGCCTGCTTCCTGGTCTGATCAAACTGCCAGGTGGATTGACTCCCAGTCAGATCAGAGGATGACTTCAGCTGTCTACTCTATTCTATATTCTTGAGTGTATTTCCTCAATTTATATCTTAATAAATCCCTATTACTCATTAAATAGACTCACATGGATTGATCTTAGTTAGGGACTACCAGCAGACCGTTCCTTTTCTTTTAAAACTGTTCGGTGTAACTGCTGTCAACTCCATCGTTTGAGATTCCCACCGTGCTGCCACCACCGTTTTGTGCACACCTCAGCNCATGCAGCCGGCCTGGCAGCGCTTCTAATTGTTTGTTGTATTGCTTCATTTGCAGCTCTGCCCAGTAGTCACGGGTAGGGGTTTCCTGGGTTAATGTTTGATTCATAGAGCTCATTCAGGAAGTTGAGTCAGCTCACACCAGATCTACCTTGTACGCTACACCTGTGACACCTGCTGTCCAAACATTGCTACCACACCCAAAAACCATCGAGAGAACTGGAACATCTGGAACACCTAAGACTCTTAGGACCAGCTCTCAAGGATTTCATGTCAGGTAAAATTACTCAACAATTTTACACTTTAAACTGATTAATAAATAAATTAATAAAATTTTTCTTTACAAATTTTGAATATTTCTCAAAAAACAATGGCAGACAATATCACCACTCAGGAATTTAAAAACTTTTTTTGTACTTTGAATGAAATTTTATAGGATATATATGATCTTCCTGGGATGTACACAATGTTCATCATACTAGCAATTAGCATAGTGATTCATCTCATGTCATTGAAAAATTGGCTTAATAATAACAGCAAAAATGAGACATTAATGGGACTGATACAGGCTTTACAAAGTGATAATGAGCACTTAAACAGAAGGATTCTTTCTATGGAATCTGCTAATTTACCACAAGAACTTCAGGCTTTGCAGAGTGGTAATGAGGACTTAAAAAGACAGATTCTTTCTTTGGAATCTGCTAATTTACCACAAGAACTTCAGTCCATTAATAACTGGACAACCAGGTTTAATTCTATTGATAATAAATATGAGTACTTAATGGATAAAACAATAACACTTCAGGGCAATCTTAAGGCCATTCAGAGAATTTTTAAGGAGGAAAGATCATCACTAATTGATAGAATAAAACCGTGGGAAACATTTATTTTTGATGAACATAAAAACTTGTATGACTCCATGAAATCTCCAGAATTCTTTGCAGCAGAGGAGGTTCAAACACTACAACAGGCAGTAGTTAATTGATTTCAAGCTCTGGAGGAGTCTCTCAGTGAGGATAATAAAGAAACTAATAAGCAGAGGAGCAAAGCCATGCAAGTAATAACATTATAAAATGGCTTATCCTGTCACCATGCATGAGAAGCTATCAGATGATACACATCCTGAACAATATATAGAATATATCTGGCAACCTATTCATATGAGGGGGTTTCAAACACATTAAGGAGGCTGTAGTTGCCTATGGCATACATTCAACATATGTAAAACACATGTTAAATACGTGCTATTCTACAAGTAGAATCTTACCAGATGACTGGAATAGGTTAATCTCAGCTGTATTAGAATACAGCCAGCAGTTACAGTGGAAAAGCCGGTTGAGAGAACAGGCTAAAGTCCTTGAACAACAAGGTAAGATCAGAGATTTTGAGATCTCCCATGATCAAATTCCTGGTGAGGCGTGTTTTGCTGATAGAAATGTACAGGCTACCTTTGATGAGCATACAATATCCCTATGCTGTACAGAAGTTTTAAATGCTTGGGAAAAAATTCTAGAACCAAGGAAACCAACTGAGTTATATACGAAGGTCTTCCAGGGGTCAAAAGAACCATTTACTAATTTTTTACAAAGACTGACCAAGGCTATAAACAAGGGAGTATCAGACCAAGAATTAAGACAAGTATTAACTCAATCTTTGGCTTTTGATAATGCCAATACAGAATGCAGAAGAATACTTACACCTTTAAAGGTCAGGTCAGTAGTTTTGGAAGAATGGATTCAACATATAAATGGTGTTGAGTCTCTTAACTATGGTAATGAGGCTTGGATAGGAGAGGCAATTTCCAAAGGTGGAAGGAGGCCTCAAAGTACCAAACGATTTAACTGTGGTACACACCAGGTCATATAAGAAGAAATTGTACACAGAATGCTCCTAGAAGCAATGCTTCTTCTAGAAATAACCCAAACAGTAGACCCCAACTTCCTGGATTATGTAGAAAATGTGGCAAAGGCTGATGTTGGACCAATGAATGCAAGAGACATATGAGGCAACCCTTTACTGGCGGGAAATACCTTGGGCGGCCTCTCACAGGTCCCAAAATAGAATGTGATCCAAACATTTCCAATCACTGTAGAGGAAATTCCTCCCTAGGACAATTAAATAACCCAGTGCCTAATGTAAAGAACGATATTGCACTGGATGATAGAACAACTTTGATAACTGGATCAAAAATTCAAAAACCACCATAAAACAAATATTTTGGCAGACTTCCATAAATGAACAAAGACCAAAACTTAGAGTGTGAATTAACAACATTGTCCTGGAAGGACTGGTAGACATAGGTGTGGATGTGAGTATAATTACACCAACATCATGGCATCCGAATTGGCCTATCAAGAAGTAGATACCCAATTTCCAGTGATTAGACCCCTATCTCAGGTAAGACAAAGTTTGAGATGGGTTGAATGAATAGGACCAGAAGGACAAACAGGAAGGCTGAAGCCATGTGGCAAATGTAGCAGTAAATCTTTGGGGCTGAGATCTATTACAGCAATGGAATACCCAGATTAAAATTCCTCCAATCTCAGAAGTGGGAAATAGACCAATTCATGTTTCTGGGAATACTATTATAAGATACTATAAAAAAAAGCAGCCACCAACCACTCAGGCTGTATATAAACAGAGCACAACTGCTGTTGAACTCTCAGAAGTATCAATGGCTCTACCTTTAAAATGGCTAACTGATAAACCTGTCTGGGGTGGACAATGGCCTATGACACAAGAGAAATTACAAGCTTTAGAATAGCTGGTTCAGGAGCAGTTAAATGCTCAACACATTCAAGAATCTACCAGCCTTTGGAATTCTCCTGTATTCATTATTAAAAAGAAATCTGGTAAGTGGAGAATGCTGATAGATCTGAGAGCCATNAATAAAGTAATTCAGCCTATGGGCTCCCTACAGAATGGGATGCCCTTACTCTCTCTGTTACTCAAAGAATGACTTAAATGACTTAGTTATTGACTTAAAAGATTATTTCTTCACCATACCTATACAAAAAAAGGATAGAGGAAAAATTCACCTTCACAGTACCTACTTATAATAATTCCCAGCCAGCCAAGAGATAACAATGGAAGATCCTCCCACAGGGAATGTTAAATGGCCCCACCTTGTGCCAATATTTTATGCAAAAAACATTGGAAATAATTAATGCAAAATTTCCACAATCTATAATCTACCATTATATGGATGATATCTTATTAGCTGATCTAAAGTTAGGTTCCTTAGAAAGTAGTTTGAAGAAGTAAAGAAAATTTTGCCTCGCTGAGGACCATAAATTGCTCCTGAAAAAAAAATAGAGGAAATTCTATTAATTCTATTAATTCTATTAATTACTAAGGATATAAGATAGATCTACAAAAAAAATTAGACCCCAAAAGGAACAACTCAGGAGAGATCAATTGTGGACTCTTAATGATTTTCAAAAATTGTTAGGAAGCATTTCCAACTTATAGACCATCATTGGAATACCTAAAGATGGACAAGTAAATTTGGCCAATAATCCTAAAAGGTGACAAGGACTTAAATAGTCCAAGAGAATTATCAGCTGAGGCTGAGAAGGAATTGGCTCTAGTAGAAAAGAAAATGTGAGAGGCACATGTGGATCATGTAAATCCAGAACTTTACTGCATTCTGGTTGTACTCCCCTCAAGACACTCCCCAAAAGGGACTTTGATGCAGAGGGAAGATATTATATTGGAATGGCTATTTCTACCATGTAAATTGAGTAAGAACTTAAAGACTTATGTAGAAAAGATCTCTGATTTGATTTGAAAAGGAAAATTAAGACTTTGTCAGTTGACAAGAATGGANCCAGCAGAAACTATAGTACCTTTAACTAATGAAGAAATTTCCTCTTTATGGAAAGATAATGAATACTGGCAAAGAGCCTGCAGTAACTTTTTAGGAGAGATTAACAATTGTTATCCCAAAAGTAAGAGAAAAGAATTCATAAAAAGAACTGAATAAGTCCTTCCTCACTTTGTATGTCAAAATAAATCTCTGGAGTCCTCAAATTTTATACTGATGCAAATAAATCAGGAAAGGCAGGATATAAATCAGGATATTTAAGTAAAGTGGTTTAAAGCCCCTACAATTCTGTACAAAAGGCAGAACTCTATGCCATTCTTATGGTACTGATGGACTTCACAAAACCTCTCAATATAGTCACTGACTCTCAATATGCAAAGAGAGTTGTTTTACATATTGAAACTGCTGAATTTATTCCTGATAACACAGAATTAACTTCATTATTTATACAATTACAGGAAATTATCAGAAATAGGAAATATCCTATATATATAACACACATCAGATCCCATACAGGTCTGTTAGGTCCTCTAGCACAAGGTAATGATGAGATTGATCAATTATTAATAGATAATATGCTAGAAGCTTCGGAATTTCATAAGAAACACCATGTAAATAGCAAAGGTCTGAAAAGAGACTTTTCCATCACTTGGCAACAAGCCAAGGAAATTGTAAAAATAAAATTCCCACTTGTTCCTTCTATAACCAAACTTCATTACCTGCAAG
>LZPO01017435.1:84230-100873 GCA_001675575.1 Neotoma lepida
ACTCTACAGGGTAATATCTCACTGTCTAATATCAATATCTCTTTAGAATAGATGTGGTCTCAATTCAATTATAAATCAAGCTGGCTTTGGCGTTGGAATGTGGCTCTCTCCTTCTCTAAACCCAAGAATATTGCTAAAAGAAAAATTAGGAGATCCTGTCTCATATCAGAAGAGCCAACTGGTTTGAAACAGAAGAAAACCAATAATCTAGGGACCATTGTTGTCAAGATTCTATTTCTTTCCATGCTTGTCCTTGATTTCTAATAATCCCTTCTCAATTAAGCATAAATTCAAACTTTCCATTTTGATATTGATAATGTTCAAGTCTTCCATAGTGAAAAATAAATCTTTCCAACAGCAATCTCTGAAGTCTCCAGAAAGAAGATGGGGCCCCACAACAATGGCTCTAATCAGTCCAGAAAGATACTATTGTACCTAAGAACATTACTCAGTGATCAGCCTTGGACTGATAATTCTTCAGGACAGTTCCAAGATGAGATGGTCCATTATACTACACTTGTAGCCAGAATCTCAGACAATCTTACCCATTACTCTGAGACTGGCTGCAGACTCTACAGCTAGTCCTTTTGAGACCTAGCTATCTAAGCTTTCTTACAGGATCCCATAGAGATACCATCACTCCCTAAACAGCAGAAAGCAATTCTAAGAAAACGACACTGCTCTCCCAAAGGTTTTATTTTTCTCAGAGTTATGGATGGATGGTTATAGGGTTGGGGATGGAACAATAAAATTTAGATTCGTTATTCTCCTTTAGAAAAGAAAAAGGGGAATGGATAGGTATTATATATGAAGGTAGATTATTATATCTACTAGTAAACTGATTTAGCAAACTATCAGCCTTGGATAATTTGCACTAATATGGATTCCTGTATATTTGATACAAATGTAAACTATTCTTATATTCCTATTTAAGATAATTTGTATACTTATATTAACACAAAACTATATTTGTTGTATTGTACATATATTTCTATTCCTGTTTGAAGTATTTTGTATATTAATACAAATGTAAAATTATATTTGTCTTTCTGTATATATATTCTACTTCTGTTTAGGGTATTTTGTATATTGATACACATTAAGGATGTTGTCATATTGCATATTGCACTATACATTTCTACCTCTGCTTAAGATATTTTGTATATTGTCACAATTTTGAGGTCATTGTCCTTATATGGTACATCTGTTTACAGACTGTTTACCTTGTTAATGTGAAGTCTTAGTCCTTAGGTTATTTAGTTAGATAAGGCTTACAGAACTATAATCACCCATATTACTGTAGTTAATGAGGCAATTCCATGTAATTTATCTAGTAATCAAGAGAGGTTTATTTCTGGGATAACTTAGAGCCAGCAAAGGTTCAGGTACAGGATCCGGGAGAGAGGAGACACAATCCAGTGGAGAACTCTAGGTTGGTATCCAGCCCAGCATCCAGCTCATGGGATCCAGAAGAAGAAGGGGCAAGCACATAGGCACCTCAAGTCTTAAGGGGCTCCCTCTGAGCCATGCCCCAGGGGGAGGTCCTAGGCAGGTGTGGCAGTTACCTGTTGCCACTGTAGGGGCAGTGTTTCAAGGTCAAAGCTGGAACAGCTACCCACTACACNCTCATGCTTGTCATTTCTATAGTTATGTTAGGTAGGTTCTCCAGATTTACAGAAACATATGTGAGATGGATAGGTAATCTTCAAATACTTTGTAGACCTAGAGAATATGGCATTTAAATGTTTTGATAACTTAGAATTCTGTTGACGTGAGACACAATTACTCCTGGCAGCACCAATCTGATCCCAAGAGAATGTTGGGCTTCTAAGACACTCCGTGTGGAAATTTGTCTTCCTCTTGGCGCAAAATGGCCCGCTGGGCAAAGAACTGCCCTTACCTCAACTGCTGACAGTATGAATGCTGTCCTTTCTGGACAAGCAGGACACAAGGAAAAGTGACTACTGAACCTTGCCATGACAGAGTAAAATGGTCTTTCAAAATTCCTGCTTCTGAAAATGGTCTGTCAGATATTCTAGGCCTGTAGCCAAATTGGATGCCCCAACATTGCAGAAGAACTTTGGATGACTGTCCAGGTAGCCAGCTGTCTCTGCATTTCTAGAATTATGGAAGTTGCTTGTAATGCAGTTCCTGTTTATTCAGGTAATATTATATCCTTCTGGGATCTTTGACGTAGTTGAAGACGAGATGTTATAATGTTCATTGGTTATGATAAAAGATAAATTAGATATGAAACTTCAGACTCACAAATATAGGATAGATGATAGAATATCTTATTTTGGAATTTGCCAAATGTAAATAGACTAGATATTGCAACTGTAATTCTTGCTTGATAACTGTTCCATTATATATAATTTTACTATGTTAAAGTTAAAATCTTCCTTTTTGATTAAACAGAAAAGGGAAAGTGCTGTGAGATGTCTTTCTGTGAGCTATGATTATGTGTGGCTCCCATTGGGTAATAAAGCTGTTTTNGCCTATGGCAATAAATACAGGCAGAGATACAGGGAGAAGATGGGTGGAGTCAGCANAGATGCCAGCCTGCCACCCAAGGAGCAACAAGATGTAAAAGTACCAGTAAGTCACAAAGCCACATGGCAACACATANATTAATAGAAATGGGCTGAGTTAAGTTTTAAGAGCTAGCTAGTGAGAAGTTTGACCCATAGGCCATACAGTTTGTAAGTAATATAAGCCTCTGTGTGTTTACTTGGGATCAAGTGGCTGCAGGACATGGGTGGGGGGAGAGGTTCATCCCAACCTCAGGGCCAGGCAGGACTGAAGAATCCTCCAGCTACATTTGGCACCCAACATGGGGCAAGAATTTCCACCCACAACCTGAGAAAGCTTTTAAAAAGATTCTAAAACTGAGCTAAAATCAGCTTCCTAATTATGTCTCTAAGGCAAGCCATCATACAGAGACACCGCAGTAGGTGGGCTTGATCTACAGCATGGCATATTGCCGCTGCGGTATCTCCAAGCCACACAGCATGCTGTGTGGCAGATTTAGCTTTTGCTAATAGACCCCCCGCCCCGCTCCAAAAAAAAAAATGGTTTCTTGGCTCCAGGCTCCTTTTGGAGGCATAGACCCACTGCTTCCCGGAATTGGTGGTAGGCATACCTCTGCTATGTTGGGAAGCTGAGATGGGCAGAGTCAGCAGCCAAGGCTGCCCATTGGTCCTAGCCCCGCAGTTTAGTAGTTTAAAATCTCTCTTAGTCAGAGAAGGATTAGAGATTCACAATAAGATTCAGATGGAATAAAACTCTGAACAGATTACAATATATGTAAAAATGTACGTAGGCTTGGAAGAGAGAGGAAACAGTATATGCAGTTATATAAAGAAAAAGATAATTTAAAAAAATAAAATCTTTAAAAAGATAATAAAAATAATATATAAGTTAAGCCACCTAAAGATGGATATTACACAGAGGGTCTAGATTATGTTGTCTTTGGGATTTTTAACTGGACAGAGACATTTGATTGTAAAGGCTGCTGAGTTAAACCAATATGTATATTTTAAACGTATCGTGACTTCAAAATTTATGTCTAAGGATATGTTGCTTTAGAAAAGAGGTTCTGCTTTTGTTTCCACAGACTATGAAAACCTATGGATTGCTTCCAGGCTAATATGGTTTGATCAACCAAGACCTCCTGAAAGGTTGATACAGCCTCACAGATTACGACAGCCAAGATTTAACTATAATTCTTAATTTTCTCAGGATCCCCATAAGATTTCCAGCACCCCCAACTAGCAAGAAGTAGTATGAGAAGCTATGCCCAAATTCCAAAAATATTGTTTATGAATGTTTATTTTTATTTAAAATGGGTTGATTATAAATGCAATCTCTTTCTAAAGAAGAAAAGAGGATGTAGGTATGATAGGATGAAAAGGTAGATTATTGAATCTACTTTTAAAGAGCAACAACTAGTTTGAAATGTTTTACATTGTTATGGATTTTAGTTTCTTGATACAAATTTAAAGTTAATTTTGTTATACTATATATATTTCTACTCTTGTTTAAGGTATTATGTTTATGCAACTCATTTAAAATTGTAATGTATAACTAAGAAATACAGATTAATAATTAGTCATCTATGCCTAGCGAAACATTCATAGTGTTATAATTTAAATATGCTGTTATGCTTAAAAGTAAAAAGTCCCACATTCAAACATTGAAGTATTCATTTCCCAGCTGGTCATGCTGCTTTGGGGGATTGTGGAACCTTTTGGACTGTAGCCTAGTTAGCAGAAGTGGGTCACTGGGGGCAGGCTTTAAAGGTGATGCCCATTTCTGGTTCCTTCTGAAGCTCTCTGCTTCCTGATTTCCTCAGAGGCAAACAGCCCAGGCCACGAGCTCCCACCACTGGGGAGCTGCCCCAGCCACAATGCCTTCCTTTCTGAAATTATTCTGGTCAAGTGTTTGTCACAGCATTAAGAAAGGTGATCTAAAAGATTATATATATGTATGTATATATATATATATATACACACTTATATTCAGGCATATATGTATATATACATATATATATAAAATGAATCCATGTGAGGCTCATTTTATACTGTGGAAAATTATATAGCATATAAGATTACAACCCTGGTTGTTCTGTATAGATAACAGCCCCCAAATGACTTTTTGAAAATTTCATACACATATAGATGTACTTTGATCATATTCATCCCTCTGGATGTCTCCTACACCCTTCCCACTCCTATTAAACAGCTTCCTTCTTGCCAACTAGTGTCATTTTATTGTGTGTGTGACTCAGTGAGTTTAACTAGGGCTGCCTGCATGAGCATGGGTAACGGGTTTTTTACTGGAGCATATGCAACATTTGCCAGTGGCTACAGCACTGGAGAACATGTTTTCCCCTTCCCAGCAATCATGAACTGCTCTTTAGAGAGGGATGAAGCATCNGGAGCCTCTATCGTGATAGAATGCTGACAAGCACAGTCTTGTGGAGGCTTTGTGCAGGTAACCACAGCTGCTGTGAGTTTATGAATGCAATAGCTACGTTATATCTGGAAGACAGCTTTAGAGCATTTTTCCAAACCTCCAGCACTTACTTTCTACCTTCTCTGCTGTGGTGTTCCCTGTGCTGTACATGGAATGATACAAGTGTTCCACTTAGGGATGTGTATTCATTGGTCACTTATCCTCAGTAACTTTGACCAGTGATGAGTCTTTACGGTAACCTCCACCCACTGCAAGAAGAGCCTTCTCTGACCAAGGCTGAGAGCAGCACTAATCTATGAACACAAACAAATATTTAGAGGGCAATTTGACAGGTATATCATCTCCAATTTATCAAAACAACAGCTGCAGCTTCCCCCTTAGGGATTGTGATCTCCCTAGCCATAGGCTTTTGACCAGCTGACAATACCAGGCACACATTTCCTTCTGTAAAATGAGCCTCAAACCCAACTGGAATGTAGTTGGTTAGTCCTATAACAGTAGTACCACTATTGCAACAGTGGGCTCATTTTGCCTGGCAGTTCAGTTGTGTAGCATGCTAGGTCCACATCTGGGTAAGATTGTTAATGCCTTTTCTCTCCCATTTGCCTTAATAGCACTTTCCTGAACTATTGAAGTTAACTAGCAGGGAGGAGGGTTTTATCTGAGTTCAAGCTTGATTTCTCAATGTTCTGAGTGAGGTGTTTTCAATAATTGAGTCTTATCATCTAGCGATAGTGGGTAACCAAGAGCAGTAGCAATAGCCTGTATTATTTTGGGGGTTGTAGGGACCTCCCTGACCATCAACCTCTAGGGAGGTAGCCCATCCCTAGCACTGCGATTTCATTTAATAACCAATGGCTTCTAGAATCAGCAGGATCTGGCTATGATGTGTTCTTCTCAGAAGGCTTCACAGATCTTATTCATCTTTGCANAAAGGCCGTGCTAATCTGCATTACACTAATCTTAATTTATGTGCTGATGAGGTGAACCCCTTAAGACAATTTGTTTGCTGTGGGATAATGCTCTTGTACACTGTAAAGGTTTGTCACTCATATTGATTTGTTGCTCATATTGCTGTGGATGGTCTTTCTGTATGCTGTGAATATGTGTTGCTACCATTGGTTAATAAAGAAGATGCTCTGGTCTATGGCNAGACAGGTTATAGCCAGGTGGGAAATCCAAGGAAAGATACAGGGAGAAGAAGGATGGAGTCAAGGCAGATGCCAGCCTACCACCCAAGGAGCAACAAGATGCCAGCAGACCAGTTACGCCATGGGCACATGGTACTCATAGGTTAATAGAAATGGGTTAATTTAAGATGAAAGAGCTACCTAGAAAGAAGCCTAAGCCATAGACCAAACAGTTTGTAATTATTATTAAGCTTCTGACTGGTTATTCGGGTACCAGCAGGCAGGAAAGATTTATCCAACTACACTGGCTCCCAAATGTGGTGGCAAAAATTTCCACCTAATACCCAAAAGAGCTTTGAAAGGTTTCTTAAACAGGGCAAGAGCAAGTCCCTAGTTCGTGTCTCTCACGTGAGCAGTGGTACAGAGACGCCGTGGCATTTGAACTTGAGCACAGCGTGACAGATTCCTGCCACAGTACACAGAGGTGTCTCCAAGCCGCACAGCACTCTACATGGCAGATTTAGCTTTTGCTATAAGGTTTCTGGGCTGCATGCTCCTTGGTGGAGGCATAGACCCACTGCTTCCCAGAGTCAGTGGTGAGCATAGCTCCCTGAGCTGGTAGTCAATGTACTTCCGCCATGTTGAAAAACTGAGCCGAGTGAAGCCATCAGCCAAAACCACAGCTTCAGTGCTAGCCACGTAGCTTAACAATTTAAAAACTCTCCTGGTCAGAAAAGGATTATAGATACACAATAGGACAGATCCAGACATGAAAAAAACTCTAAATGGTTTACAGTGTATGTAAAAATGTACGTAGGCTTGGGAAAGAGAGGAAAAAGAGTATAGGCAGTTATATAAAGAAATAAATAATTTTAAAACATAAAGTCTTTAAAGAGACAATAAAAGTAATATATAAGAAATAAGCCACGTAAAGATGGAAAATACACAGAGTCTGAATATGTATATTATTGTGTTTTCTTTGAACTTTTTGACTGTTAATGAGCTAACTGCAGAAAGACATTTGATTGTAAAGGCTGCTAAGTTAAACCAACATATATATCTTAAAGGTCTTGACTTCAAAATTTGGGTCTAAGGATATGTTGCTTTGGAAAAGAAGTTCTGCTTTGGTTTCCACAGAGGATGAGAAGCTGTGGATATGGTTCCATTGAGCAAGACCCCATGAAAAATCTCCAATGGGAACACATGACCCAGATGCTCCAACATTTCAGAGTGCCTCTGTTAGAGTTTCCTCTGAGTTCTACATCCAAAACTCAGGCTTCAAGGCTGCTGGCTGAGATGATTCACCCTCACAGAATACTCCAGTCAGGACTTGACTATAATCCTAAATTTTCTTTGGGTTCCCACAAGATTACCAGTGCCCAATCATCAGGAAGTAATCTAGAAAACGATGCCCACATTCCCAAAAAATGGATTATGGATGTTTGTCTTTGTTTAAAATGTTGGTTACAAATTGTTATGGATAATGGTCAGGAAAAAAGCTAAACAAAGAGATTAGATTCAGGGTTTTTGTTTTGAAAAGAAAAAAGGGGAAATGCTGTGGGATAATACTCTTGTACACTGTAATGATTTGTCACTCGTACTGGTTTAATAAAACACTGATTGGCCAGTAGCCAGGCAGGAAGTATAGAAGTGGAGACCAGACTAGGAGAATTCTGGGAAGAGGAAAGGGGAGACAGAGTCACTAGCCAGACACAGTAAGATGAAAATGTTGGGCTGAGAAAAGGTACCAAACCATGGCTAAACATAGACAAGAATTATGGGTTAATTTAAGCATAAGAGCTAATTAGTTATAAGCCTGAGCAATAGGCCAAACAGTTTATAATTAATATAAGCCTCTGTGTGTTTATTTGGGATTGAATGGCTACAGGACTGGGTGGGACAGAAACTCCCATCCACAATTTGTTGAATGAACTTCACCCTTCTTCTGAATTAAATTCATGCTTCATCACATACTATGGATTCGTCTGATCTACTCATGCATTTATGTTTAGTTATTTTAGATGTATTACATGTATACTTTGAGGTCTGCAGAGCACTTCTTATTAGTTTTTTCCCATATTTACCTTTTCAGTTCATCTTTAGAGTCATTTTGTCAATCCTTCCCAGCCAAATAAGTTTTATTGCAATTTCATTGAATTCATCCATTAATAAGATTTAAAATATTGATTTTTTAAAGGAACATAGCTTATGCTCCATACATTTTGTTTTCTTTTAAATCTACTCATATCAACATCCCTAGGCCTTTAATGAGCTCTAATTCATTTTTATTTCTACATTCCACTGTTATTGTGGATGGTAAATTATTTTATTGCATTTTCAACTATTTTTTAAAAAANTTTTTGAGGCCAGGCATGGTGGCTCATGCCTTTGATCCTAGCACTTGGGAGGCAGAGGCAGGTGGATCTCTGTGAGTTCGAGGCCAGCCTGGTCTACAGAGTGAGTTCCAGAATAGCTAGGGCTACATAGGGAAACCCTGTCTCAAAANAAGTTTTTTGGATTTTGTTTGTTGTTGCTTTTGTTATTGTTGTTGTTGGGTTTTGTTTGTTTTGTTTTGTTGGTTTTTCAAGACAGAGTTTCTCTGTGTAACAGCCTTGACTGTCCTGGACCTCATTCTGTAGACCAAGCTGGCCTTGAAATCATAGAGATCTGCCTGCCTCTGCCTTCCAAGTGCTGGGATTAAAGGTATGTGTCACCACCACAACTCGGTTAATATGCATTTATTTTATGTGTGTTTCTGAGTGTGTCTGTGCACTAGACATGTACAGAAGCCTCTGGAAGGTCAGAAGAGTGTTCTGGATCCCCTAGAATGGGAGTTACAGGTGGCTATGAGCTGTCATGTGGGTGTTGGGAAACCAGACCAAAGTCCTCTGCAAGAGCCGCAAGTGCTTTTAACTGTCAAACCACCTCTCTAGCCCCCATTTTTATCACATTTTAAATTATCTATGATTTAACATTTAAAAAGCTATAGATATCTATATATATGTATGAATTTATCCCATTCTAATCCACCCTTATGGAGTCTCCATTCTTCATAACAGTTTTTCAGTTGGTTCTCCTGGACATTCTAGATGGACTAACATTAACATCTGCAAAGAACNACATTTTTGAATGTCTATTACTTATTACTCATTGCCTTTACGACCTCCCCCCACCTCTTTGGCAGGGTTTCTTTGTGTAGTTTTCTTTTATCCTATTTTCCTAGTTACAATCTCCAGAGAAACATTGACCAATGGTGGTGGAAAGAACATTGTTTGGAATCTACATTAATGGAACTGTCTAGATTGTTAAGCCTAACACTGGATTTTAGGTTCTAATATTCTCTCTCCACCCCCCCCTCCTGATGAGAATTTTTCCTATTTGTGGTTTGTGGATAGCTGGCAAATTTTTATCAAACATCTTTTGAGATAATCACAAAATTCATTTTTTTCTTTTAGTCTGATAAATTAATAATCGGATTTAATGAGGTCTAGTCAATTTTATTAAGTCCAGAAAAACAATTCCCACGATGGTAACAGTATTTCCCTATTGGCTACACTCAGCCCACCATTTCCTACAGAGGCTGATTGGTGTTAGGGCAACAGATCCCCATGAAGCACTGTGGAAGCAGTCCACCTTTCTCTGGCTCTAGAACATCACATTTCTCTGAAAGAGAACACTTGTTTTCCCTCTGTGGGCCAGCAATACTTCATGCTCCAAAGCCTAATGTCACGGCTTTTTGAAGTCAGTTTGTCTCAGTCCTGAACACAGACATTTCTCAGAGTTTGTGGGTCCCAGAGTGCTGTGCCACACTTTCCACAATGCTCGTCAAGCCCAGACCTAGCCCTTTCTCTCCTTTTTCCCTGAGATGAAATACTTTCTTCTTTAGCCCTCCACACGAGTTTGTCTTTTGCACTCTCACACTCTCTTGGCATAATCTGACTTCCCATGTGGGAGAGGTGAGCATGGCCCCTCTATCCCTTAGAGAGGTCTACCTTCCCATTAATACAGTGATTTCCCAGAAAGCACCTAATCTGACTAGGCATCCTGTAGATTGAGGTTCAAGATGCGTGAACACTACCCTGTCCTTGTCAGTGAGTGTAAGAGCTGCCTCCCACCTCACTGCTGAGCCCAGACATGTACAGCAACAGACTTCGCTTTGGAAAACAAAGCAAATGAGGAAGGATTGTGAAGCTTTCTTAGGAGCCAAGAAAATAGCCACCCAAGATACGAGGCTGACTCACAGGCCCTGCTCTCCTACACTCTCTCAGTGGCCTCCAGCAGCCTCAGTCCAGTTTTACCCTCACAGGCCTGGATCCGGCTTTTCCTGCTCTAATTCCCGTAGCCCCTTGCACCTGGATTCCCAGACCTCTGGGCCAGCTGACAGCTGCTAGCCTCCAGCAGCATGCCTCTGCCCCCTTCTCTAGGCAACATGGGAGGTCAGGCTCATACCAGATGGTCACAGTTAGGGTGGCTAGTGGCCAGACCTGGAGGTGAGGTCAGCCTTGAACAGTCCTCACCAGCCTGCGACTCAGTCACCATGGCTACTGGGTACCACTAGGCAGAGCATTTCACCAAGACTGATCAGAGTAAAGGAACCACTCCTGTAATGGGGACCATCACCCTCAGGGACAGAAGGGATAGGGTGGGCGGCTGGGGATACAACTCAGTTGGTAGAGTACTCGCCCAGCATGCTTAAAGGCCTGGGTTTGAGCTCCAGCACCATAGAAAACTGGCAGGAAGCACATGTCTGTGATTCCAGACCTTGGCAGGGGTAGAAACAGGACGATCAAGACCGGAAGGTCATCCTTGGCCACATGTTGAGCGGAGGCCAGCCTGGGCAATAAGAAACTCTATCTCAAAAAGCTTAAAAAGTATAAAGAAGAAAGCATGGGGCTGGGCAGGTGGACTGGAGCTAGGCCAATGCCTCTTGGAGCCTCTGCCCAGTTAGCATCATGGCCTCATGACCCCTCAGAAGCAGGAAACAGAGGCCTCAACTATGCTAGTGAGAAATTCATGGGCAACNGGGGTGTGAGGTTCCATCCTGAGAAGAAGAGGCAGGAATTTTCATCTTTGCAGTTTTTTCCAAGTGAGGCAATACAGTTGTGTGTGTTACAAAGGCTTAATTGTTCAACTCTCAGCCCTAGAACAGTGCCTGACACAGGAAGGCTCAAAAATAACCATTGACGAAATGGACAAATCCTAAATAGCATGTGCCATAAGACCGGAAACACCATTTTCACATCTATCATTTTTATTTTACTGGAAGTGTAGAAATAGAGACATGGCCTGGAACTCCCCAGCCAGCCTAGGTGCCCTGGATGTCAGCTCCAGAGGTTGGGGAGGGGCAGAGGGTCTTCAAGCTTGAGAATAGATGGTCCTGGTCAGGCCACTGCTAAGTGTGTCTGTGAATGTGGTCACTAGAACAAGACTAAAGCTGTACAGCGGTGCTAGGAGTCCAAAACCCAGTATACCATGAAGGGCACTGTGTCAGGCAGGGAGCCACGGTAACTGGCTTACTGTAGGGGCGGTCTCTGTTCTCTGTCATCTCTGCTCTTTTGGTATTGCCTTTCCTGTCTCACATGGCAGTGTCTCTTTTTACTGGGCTGGGAAAGGAAGGATCGTGAATCCTTGCTGTCATCTGGGAGTAGTGATGGGCAGGCCATGGCCAAAAGTGTAGAGAGGACGTAGAATGTACGTACGTCCCAGGAGCTGATTTATAAAAGGAGGCATTTTCCCCTCATGAGAGCTGGTGTACCTGGACTAACAGAGGTCTTCAGCTGCCAGGGGAAGCCAAACAACACCCAAGAGCTCCTCATGTGGGGCTGTTTCAAAGTATCGTGATTGATTTTCATATTTTCATTGTCAGCTTGACCAGGTTTGGAATCACCTGGGAGACACACCTCTTGCATGTCTGTGAGGGCATTTCCAGAGAGGTGTGAGTGTGGGAGGAAAATCTCGCGTGTGAGTGACATCATCCCACGGTCTGGGTAAGATCTCAAACTGAATAGAAAGGAAAAGGCAAGAGTGTGAGGTGAGCTCGTGTGTTCGTCTCTCTGCTTCTTGACTGATGATGTACAATGGCGTTCACCTCACACCCTTACCTCTATATCTTCCACCCCATGGTGGTCTGTAGTCTCAGACTGTGAGTGAAAATAACCCTTTCTTCTTCAAGTTTTCTTTGTTTGTGGGTTTTTTGTTTTGGTTTGGTTTTTTTTCTGGTCAGGTATTTTATCATAGCAACAAAAACAAAAAGTAGCTAATGCGGGGCCTACAGGGAGAATTACAACATTTGGAGCTGGGAGAGGCTGGGTAATCCTGGGCAGGCTGCCTGCATCCTTTGTCCTGAACGACAATTGGGTAAGTAAAAAGACAAGGGTCACCCTAAGGCAAGGGTGAGGCTGTGCTGTCTTTTAGGACTGCTACCTCAAGGTCTCAGTTGCTCAACTCCCAATCACATGGGTTTCACCACCATGGCTGACAGGCTGTCTTGTCACCTCCCTGTCAGGGCTGGGCCACCTCTGCCTCTCCCACCCGCCTTCTGCCACCCCTGTGTGAGACGCTATCCACCCAACACCCTTCTTCTCCAAGGCCTCAGGGCTAGGGCCTCATGGGCTCAGCTGGGTACACCTGTCCCCGCCCTGTCACCCAACAGTCTCTTTGTTGGGTCCCAGAGCAAGCTGGTTTCCTCTGAGTCTAAGCAGGTCTGACAGGGGTGACGGAGGCGCAGGTGGAGACTACAGGGACGGCTGAGACACAGCTATTCACCAGCAGAAGGACTACAGTAGGAAGGCGCCCACCCAGCCTCTACGCTCCAGATCAACCACTTGAAACTGTGTGAGCTTGGATGGCCCTTCACACCTCCCCCAGAATCTGTTTTCTGAAGAGCCATGTTCCTGCTTTTGTATCTGCCCTGGAATCTGGCTCGGGGCCAGCAACTAGGCCCCTGTTGGCAGAATCAGCTTCATTCCTGTTTGGCCCCTGGGAGACTGACTCTCTCCAGAGCTTCCAGCATCTCAACCCCCTTAAAGATGGTGCCTGGCACCCCAAACCCCAGCCTCTCAAGTCCCATTGACCCAGTATAGGCTAGACACGTAGTCAGCATTTCCTAAGCTGTTGTTGAGGGATTAAATGGCACGAAACTGGAGCTGGGAAAAGTCCCTTTGCCACAGCCACGCCCTCTTCTGTGTTCTGTGGAACCAAACGCAGCTTAAAGGCCAGCTGAGCTGCACTCTTGATAGAGTTTTGTCCTCCCTAGGCATGCTGGGCATAGTGCCCAACCCACCTTACAGGCTGTACCACTCCAGCCCTCCTTCCTTCCTGGTCCATGCCTCTGGCTGTCTATCCTTTGCAGAGTCCCCAGACGCTGCCTAGGGCCTGACTTGGTTCCCTGTCACTGTACTGCCCAGCTCTAATCCCTCAGGAGGCCCAAACAGCCCTCCCGTGACCTGTTGTCCTATGTACATACAGACTCACCAGCACCTGACCTCAATCTCAGGCTACTGAGAGACACGTCCTTGGGTAGCCAGAGGTAATACGGCCTGGAGCTGGGCCAGACAGGACACAGAAATAAGACTTTTTCAGTTCTCTCCTCTGCTGCCTCTGTGGGATCCTGCCATGGTCAGAACTGTGGATTGCACACAACAAAAGGAGACGATATGCCTCCAAGGATGCAGCTTTCCAGCTAGGCTAGTGGTTGGGGGAAGAGAGCTGGGTCTTGAAGGAGGGATACATTAGCTCTGAGGAGCTGAGCCTGAGTAGAGCAGGCTCCACCCACAGATCAGTAACCACTGGCCACAGCAGGTCAGTGTCTTAGTCCTCTGGCCAGCACTGTGGCCTCACAAGAAGGTACTTCAAGTGTGAGCTGGCCCATTAACTTTACTCCACCCTGCTCATGGCTGCGTGCGCCCCTGGACAGTCCGAGCTGAGTATTCCCTAGGCCTGAAGTTGTTCCTGCCCAGCCCTCCCCTTCACCCTCGGCTCAGGCCCAAGGGCAGCTCCCAAGGGCGTCTGTTCCTGCTGGAGCCTGCCAGCTATGCCAACCCATCAAGCACTGTGGTTTCCTCTGGCCTTGGACAATCCTGGCTATGCATAGAGGGCCTGGGCATCATGCCCTGAGCCACTTGGGGCTCCCTTGAAGGACAAGGCCACTAAGTGTGGTCTCCAAGGCAGCAGGAGCAGAAGTCTTCATTCTCCTAAGCCCCCTCATACCCTCCTGGTCTCTTTCTGAATCATGGCCAAGGTCTAGGCTAAGATAATGATTCCCATAACAGTTACAGCATTGTTAATAGCAAATGTTAATAGCCAGGCTCTCTGTTGGGTATTGGAGAAAAGTGAGATAGACACAGTTCTTGTCCTCATTGGGTGTCTCAAGCCCAGTCCTTGGCAGCCCCAGGTCTTGGCACATGGAAGCCACTCAACACAGTTTTGCTGGATGAGTGAGGAACGCATGAAATGAGCAGTCTGCTTACACTCAGCAGTCCATGTGCCTGAGGACTCATGAAGGCCATTAGAGCAGAGGTGAGCCGTGACCAGCCACCACCCATCTTCACCTTAAGAAAGCCTCTAGCTTTCATGGCTACCTTGTGACTTGTTACATCACCACCATAAGGATTTAGCAACACAGCAATCTTCCAGGACCAAGGCCATTAAGGCAGGAAGGGAACTCCGAGGCCTTCATGAAGGGAGTCTTAGAAGTGTTGGAGAGGCCATAGGATCTGATGCTTAGTTGACTTGCTGTTCCAACCTCAAGTTACCTCAGGAATAGCCACGCATTATGTCCACTGCTAAAGACTACCCCCACCTTCCAGGAGCACAGCTTACCCAGGCCTCTCTCTTATGGGAGAATGCTTTCAGAGGTGCGCCACTGATGCTCTTAGGTCAGGGATGTCACCAAGAGCCCATGCAGACGATGGCAGCCATTCTGCATCCTTCTAAGCTGCCCAGACCCTGCACAATGGCATGGGGAACTTTATACAGCAGATTCTAGAACCATCTTTCTTCCCCCTCATCTCCAGTCCTGTGAGAGAAGCTTCTGAAGAAAGATTGTAATGCCAGCAAGGTCATGGACAGGAAGACTGAACCCACACACACATAGTAATGAGGGGTTTCAGGATAGGAAGATGGCAGGTCTTGGAGATGTAGAAATCAATAGAGAGAAGCAGGAATGTCTGAGGAAAAGTTCCCAGAATCCACTCTGGGGTGCATTGGGTGGGAACTTCCACAGATTCCTGAGGACATACCTGCTCTTCTCTCCCCACCCCCAGCAAGGTTCATCATTGTCACATTTGCTGTGGCTCTTAAGAATCCAGATGAGGGGGTCTCTGACCATGGCCCACGGTGTATGCTCAACCCTCAGGACAACCAGTGATAAATGGCGGCTGAACCCATCCCATTCCATCCAGTGGGATCTAATTGCTGGGAGCTTCTGGTCTACAGCCCTGAGAGACCATGCAGAAAATGGCCTCTCACCTATGTCTGTCTATGTGGGATCCATGTTTGCACTAGACCAAGCACAAACCTCCTCTGCCACATAGTATGATGGGCCCAATGTCTATTCTCGATGTGCCCTCCTCAACCCCGTTCAAACATGCATCAGTGTCACACACACTATGCATGTCACTCTCCCAGCTGAGGAGATGGCAGCACCCTCCCCACCAGGAAGACATCCCTGGATGGGACGTCCTTACTTTGTACCTCTCAAGCCATAGCTTCTTCTCTATGCCAGATGTTGAAGATCTAGTATTTCCTCACATCTGACACCCTGTGAACATCCTAACCCTTACCTCCAGCTAAGAGGGCACACCAAGGGTTGCCAAGAATANTGACTAAACTAGGAGCCTCCCTAGTCTAGAGAAGCAGTTGATGTCTGATGGGGTGAGACTGAGGTACCCAGAGAGCGGTCTGGACAAACCATGGCACCTTCAGAAGCTGTTAAAGGACATCCCCGAGGGGAGAGACGGGCCCTGGGGGAGGAGACAGTCACTGCTCCAGGCACTCTCCTTTCCAGAAAGCCAAGAGACACAACACTCCTTGCAGACAAGATCGCTCGAAGGGAGAGAGCAGCGAGAGAAGGCCCAAGAAGCGGGGATACCTGGAAAGATCACGCACCTTGCTTGTAGATGCCAGAAAGAGGTCAACTCCTCTAGGAAATCAGCCTGGCCTCTGCAAACTAGTTTGGACACCTTAATGTTTTTACTCCACCCACACCCACCCCCAACCCCGTAATAGACCCACTGCCTGCTGATAGTCCAGGGCTACTCAGGCCCAAGGTTCTAACGGCGGTGGTTTTCAGAGGACTCCACATGCTGAGAGGTGGGGCGGCAGGTTGGCCCGCCAGAACCTGGAAGTGGTTTGGGAACAAGGCGCGGCCCCATCCCCCATCAGAGCCACCGCAGCCCTGCATCNCTCCCCGGGCTAGAGCACCGGCCCGTAAAAGCGACTTCAAAGGGCCAGTGCCTGGTGTCTGAGCTTCCACAGCCGGCTCGGCTCCGCAGCCAGGCGGGACCCAGACATCGGAGGGGACCCTATTCTGTGGGG
>LZPO01017435.1:131367-145895 GCA_001675575.1 Neotoma lepida
GATATTAAAGAAATACAGCTCAGTAGTTTGTCATCTGTAACAATCAAACTTAGAGTCATGTTAGGTATGTTTTCAAGGTATATCAACAGAGACATATTTTAAATAGATATCTGGTCTTCAAATACTTCAAAAACATATAGAATAATATGGCATTTAAGCTGTTTTAATATATAAGGCTTTTCATGACAATGAGACACATCTGTTCCTGGCAGCATCAATCTACTTCAAAGACGATAATGGGCATCACAAAGCCTCCATATGGAGTTTGCTTTCTTTGTGGCAAAGTTAGTCACTGGGCAAGAAACTGCCCTTGCCTTGACTACTGACAGTATGCTGTCCAAATTGGACAAGCAGTACACAAAAGAAAGCAACTGCCAAACTTTGCCAAGCCAAGGATNGACAGTCCTTCAAAAATTCATGCTTCACAAACAAGTCTGGCAGATATTCTAGGCCTGTAGGCTGAAGATGGATGCCCCAATGTTACAGAGGAACTTTGGGTGACTGTCCAGGCAGCCAGCTGTTACTGTCATTTCTCTTAGTTTTAGAAGTTGCTTGCACTGCACTTCCTGTTTACTCGGGTAATATTATCCTTCTCAGNTTTTTGATAGAGTTGAAGACCAGAGAGTTATAGTTACAGTTTTCCTTAGTCTTGATAGGAAGTAAATTTGGTACAAAACTTCAGACTCATCAAGATAGGATAGATAAAGGAGTATTTTCTCTGAATTTGCTGAATACAAATGGACTGGACTTTGTAAATTTAATTCTTACATGATAATTGTTCTTATTATATATAGTTTTACTATGTTACAGTTAAAACCTTTNCTTTTTATTTAGACAAAAGGGGGAAATGTTGTGGAATAATCTTTTTGTATACTGTGAAGATGTGTCACTCTGATTGGTTTAATAAAAAGTTGAACAGCTGATAGCTAGGCAGGATTTCCAGGCAGAGAGGACACTGGGAAGAAGGGCAGAGATGCAGAGCAAGCAGGATGGACAGTACAGAGATAAAGTAATAAAGCTACAAGACAGAAAGTAAATTAATAGAAATGCGTTAATTTAAGATATAAGAGTTAGTTAGAAACAAGCCTAAGCTAAGGCTGAGCTTTCATAATTAATAATAAGTCTCCACGTCATTTTTTTTTTTGTGAGCTGGTGGCCCAAAAAGAAAAGTCCATCTACAGTCCTCTTATCTCTAGACCTAGTAAACATATTTCCAACTGGTTCCTAATGTTATTTATAATGTAGTGTAGGGGTCTCTGTGACCACCACAGCCAGCANTGTAACACTCCATGGGAGGCAAGGAGGTAGCCCAGTTCAACACGACTAAGTAGCTGGTGTTGACGTATTTAAACATAGCACAATTCAGTGAAAATTTTCCTAGTGGTAATTAACTCAATCTATGTGCACAATAAAGCTTAAGACATGACTACATCAAAACTCTTTGAAAAGTACATGTGACATCTTCCATAAAGATAGGTTTTATAGATTTGCAAGTTCATGATAAGGGTCTGGGGAAGATCTCGTGCAAAGGTCATCAGGCTATTAACTATGTCTACTCCAAGTCTTCTTTTGGCTTTATTACCTTATCTCCATACTGTCCATCAAATGCTTGCTCTGCATCTCTGCCCTTCTTCCCAGTGTCCTCTCTGCCTGGAAATCCTGCCTAGCTATCAGCTGTTCANCTTTTTATTAAACCAATCAGAGTGACACATCTTCTCAGTATACAAAAAGAACAGTGGGAAAACTGAGCTGATCATAAGTGAGTATACACGCATTCATTTCTCTCTGTTCTTGGCTGTGGCTATGATTAGTTGTTTGAAGTTTCTGCCTTGACTTCTCCACAATGAGAGACTTTAACCTGAAGTTGTAAGCTGAAATAAACCCCTTTTTCTCCTAAGTTGTTTTTTTGTTGGAGTACTGTAGCACAGCAACAGAGAAGAAAGCAGAAAAGNTCTATAATACACTGCTCAGGAAACTTTCTCTAGGACAGGTCCCTTGGTNTCAAGAATATTAGTGTGAAGGGCAAATGAAACTCCAAAACTTATCCCTACCTTTCTGGCAAATTTATTAAATCAGAAGTGAAGCCATGTTAGGTAGAATTAACAGCAACATGAAGGCCACTCTTCTCAGTATCCTTTATTAACAATGGCTGTGGTTGAATGCCTGCTCTCCAAAAGAAAAATCATGCTGGCATTCAATTGTGTCAGGATGATCATGGGAGGTGGAGCTTTAAGGAAACAGGTCATGGTGCTTTGTTTTAGCGTTCCCATCACTCTAACAGAACGCCTGATAAAATAAAGAGGGAAGGATTTATTTTTGACTCACTGCTTCAGACAGGTCAGTCCATCCTGATGAGGAGATATCATGTGGTTTTCCTGGGAAAATATCAAGAAATATCTGTTTACCAGATAGAGCACTGTCAACAGACCAAAGAAATAATCTTTGGTCCAAGTCNGCCTTGATGCACCAATGAACCCTGGCAACCAGGCAACGGGCTATCAAAGGTGGGTGCAGTACACCACACAGGAGCTGGATATTATCAGATTCTAAGTTGTATTAGCAAGCTGATCAGTTCATCATAGAACAGAAGTGGTAGGTTCCGGTTCACGTCGAAGCAGGTCAGCAGGGTACGTGTATATATATCAGCCATGGGTGGTTCAGACACTACCTCAGCTGTACCAGCATTTCTCCTTCAACTCAAACCTGTAGCCTCATGAGGTAGTTCTCTGCAACCAGCTGATGGGGGCAAAATACTCAGCCCTGTCTCCCACATGTTACCTTCCTGTGTTGATACCAGCCAAAAGTCACTGCCACACATCTTAGGAGTGACCCTAAAGACACACATCTTAGGGGTGACCTTAAGCAATGATGAAGGGAATCCTTCTAACACACTAAACTAGACTCAGTTTTGATTCATTTTGTATAGAGGGAAAATGGGCTGATTTACATACCCTTGTCAGCAACTGGCAAACAACTGAGTTGATTGACACCTGTTTGGCTCTTCCATCCAGCCTGGGAGTGTGGAGGAGTGGCCTAGTGGAGGCGGAGCTACAATGTAATGCCTCCTTCTGCCCTCAGACGGACCAAACTCCATTCTCCCGAAGCAATGAGGGTGAAGTGAAACCGAGGCAAACGAAAAACGTTGAGGCCCTTGCTGCCTGCTGGTGAAATACATAAGGGATACTAAGAAATGCAGTAATCAAAACAACGATTTAAGCTGGGCACAAGGCTGGAGTGGGAAGATCTCTCGGGCCCAGAGGAGTTTAAGAACTGCCTGGACATCTTAGCAAGATCTGTGTCTACTCAGTCAGTAGAGTGCTTGCCCAGCACCCACAAAACCCTAGCCAACGTCTGATGCCTAGCATTGCATCAGCCAGGCAAGGGAGTACACGATAATAATGTTTTTTAAAATAGTNTTACTATTTTAATGTCCATCAACTAATATTTAATAGTTAGTTGATTAATATTACTATTTAATAATTTTTAATGATAATATTTCATGTTATAAAATAAAAATAATGTCAAAAATGTTTTTTGACACAGCATCGTATCATAGCTCAGGTTGGCCTGGAACTCACAATCTTCCTGCTGCAGCTACCCAGTGCTAGGACTGTAGGTATATACTACCATGCTTGACCACATATCAAAATTTTGAGACAGGATGGGCCTGTTAATTCATCAACCTCAGGCTTCAAGAGGGCTCCTCTGCACAGCTGGGCACTGACCCTGCACACTGACAAGGATCAGCTCAACTTCGTGGTCTTGTGGTCACTTCATTTTCTTCATTTTCTTATTGCTCACTTTCCTCAGTCCTTTGCTTTTGTTCTTTGGGGATCATTACTCAAAAATAAACTGCTTCATGTAAGTGCTTGTCTCTGCTTGTGTTTTTTAGTAGTTTGCAGTAGAAGAGTAATCCTAAGTAAGATTCTAACAATAACATTCCACTCAAGGGATGTTTCAGAAGTACAGAAAACCTGTGAGTAATTTCACTGGGTTAAAAAGCACAAACCAAGCCAGGCATAGAGTCACACACCTTTAATCCCAGCACTTGGGAGGCAGAGGCAGGCAGATCTCTGTGAGTTGAAGCCAGCCTGGTCTACATAGAGAGTTCTAGGACAGCCATGGCTACATACAGAGATCCTGTCTCAAACAAACAAATAAATAAATAAATACAAATAAAAGTCATAAACCGGAGTTGTCCTGGCGCATTAGGCAGCATGGTCTTAAATGACAGGAAAGGAAACTGAGGTTCTAAATGGCCGGAAGCCAGCCTAACAGTAGGGGTTAGACCAAAAACAAAAACAAGAACAAACAGAAATCCCCTGGAGTCTCTCGCAGAGGGTCTGGAGAAACAAGCTGGTTTGTGCAAAGTGGTGGGCTCCTCAGCCAGTCAGTATCGCCAGCCCCATGGATCCTGGGCTAGGACACAGTGTTCCCGAGGCCTTAGTTGCGAATACTGAGCAGAGAGAGAAAAAGACAGTCTCAGCCTCTGCCAGATCTGAGAGCCAAATCTCACTAGTTTGTCCTCTCTCTGTCCCTCCCTCCCTCGGTTCTTGAACAGGGAATGGGCCTTTCTGCAAATAGAAGGCCTTTCTATCCAAGAAGGCGTTGGCACCTTGCCGCAATAAAGAGCCCTGGGAGCCTGAAGAGTGCAAAAGGACAAACACCAGAGCCCAGGCTGAAAATGTGACTCCATTGCTATGCTCCCGCAGTGGGCCAGCGGAGTGCCTCTGGTGTCTCCTCTAGAGGACCCAGGGAATCTTCAAGAGGACTCATAGGCCTGTGACCCAGTCCTTATANTCCAGGGCTTGTCTCTGACTCAGCATGACCTCGCACATCCCTTGCAGGCTCCCGAGCCACTGTTGCCTCTTTTCAAGGTGAGGATCCTGCTGTTCCTATGACGCTTCTCCGCCCCCCTGCTGTCCGGTGATGCACTGGAGCCATGCTAAGGCACAGAAGTGAGCTCCNACGCTGGTGTGTGTGAAGAAGTGGCGTTCCTGTCACCCACAGAGGTCTCCTGAGAGTGCGGACTTGATTAACTGTCGGGTCAGCCCGCCTGAGCTCAGACTCCAGACTGGGAGAGTGGAGCAACGGACTCCTGCCCCGGGCTAGGCCTGGCAGGACGCGGACATTGAAGCCAGGATCAACCCTTTAGAGACCTTGCTCTCCCGACGCGGCTCCTCCCTGTCGCTCACCCTCCTACGTGTGGCTGAGAAATCCGGAGCTCCAGGCTCGCTGCACGCACGTTGCACAGCGGATCCCAAGCGGGAGGCCCAGCGTGGAAGGCCAGTGGGCGCCGGGAACCGAGCAGGAGGCGGGGCCGACCCGGGAGCACCGCCCGGATCNGTGGAGCGCACTAGCCTCTAGGTGCCTCGCCCGCACCGGGGGTGTGGTCCCGAAGACTCGGTTTCCCAGAGCTCCCCACTATCCCCTGGGAGCTTTGCAGCACCTGCAGTGCGTTTGCACTTAGCCACCCCGGGAAGGCCCCTGCCGGGCGCCTCAATACCCTACTCGTGCAAGTTTTGAAGGAGAGACAAGAAACATGCGGGACTACGACGAGGTGACCGCCTTCCTGGGCGAGTGGGGACCCTTCCAGCGCCTCATCTTCTTCCTACTCAGCGCCAGCATCATCCCCAATGGCTTCAATGGTATGTCAGTCGTGTTCCTGGCGGGGACCCCGGAGCACCGTTGCCTTGTTCCTGACACCGTGAACCTCAGCAGCGCGTGGCGCAACCACAGCATCCCGTTGGAGACGAAGGACGGGCGACAGGTGCCCCAGAAATGCCGCCGCTACCGNCTGGCCGCCATCGCCAACTTCTCTGCGCTGGGGCTGGAGCCTGAACTGGACGTGGACCTGGAGCAGCTGGAGCAGGAAAGCTGCCTGGATGGCTGGGAGTACAGCAAGGACGTCTTCCTGTCCACCATCGTGACCGAGGTAGGTGAGGGTGCCTTGCTGGAGACAGTCATTGGGAATGGAGACTCTACCGCATCGGTGCCGCCAACAGTCCCTGTCAGTGCCCGGGTCAATGTCACACTCCGTCTCAAACGTGGCAGGCACAGAGTGGGGTTTTGAGTGCGTTCTCAGCACAGGCTCAGAGCTGATGAATTTCTGTGTGCCATGGAGGGGATGGAAAAGAGCGTTGTCACCAACTGCCTTTTCCTTTCTGTGTTTCACAACAGATAGAGTTTCCCAAGAGACTCAATGCTTCCGTGGGCAAGCCAAACCCCATACTGTCATGATATACAGTCAGAGATATTTCCTTGCCACAGAGGAGAGAAGGGATGTGGTGGTCTGTTGAGCTCAAGTATGACACACGAAGGATCTTGAGACAGAGAAGGGCCTTTGTGTGGAGGTCCTGATTTCTCCAAAAGGAGGCAGCTGTCCCTTGACACTGGTTGGATGCAAGAAACCAAAAGTAGAACCTGGCATTTGGATACTCACTATCCATGGAGAGACCAGTTCTGTAGGAAGTGTCAGCTGGTGGGTGGGCAGGAGCTCCAGCTGGCACCGTCTACCTCTAAGTAGTCTGGGAAGTAGTTCCCTAAGTCACCAGAATCTGGATGTGGACCTACTCCCTCTCTGTGTTTCCTGCTGCACATTTGCTAAGGACCAGGTGAAATTATTAGGTCAAGACACACACTCTTTCTGGAAAGAGCATCCCCATGAATCGATTTCCTGCTATTGATCAGGCTGGTAGGATGTCCTGCTTTCCCACCTCCCAATGCTGCCTCTGTTCTCTCTTTCTCCCAAGGGGGTTAAAAACAACAACAACAAAACTATGTTCCTCCCAAGGGGGGTGATGGGGTAGTGGACAACCAACAGCAGCCTTGCCTACTTCTTTATCTCTTTCCCTCAGCACCATGTAGCAGTCATCAAAAAAATGTGTCTAGCCCTAGGGTGTAGACAGAGCTAGGGTGTGGGTCCCACCTGCAGAGCTCAGATGCCTCTGGGGCATACCAGCTGTGTTGTTGAGAAAGTTAACTTCAACCCTACTTAGCGTTGGGCTTCAAAAGCCAAAATTGAAATCATGGCTTGTTTCATGTGTGACTTTGGGTAAATAAACTCCCTTTTCTTTGTGGAATAACCAGATCTGCAGGAAGGAGTCATAAGAGTGAGGGAACTCTGGAGATAAGGGATGGTCCTGTTCAGCAAGTAATGTGGCCAGTTCTGGAAATGGGAGCNCTGTAGATTGGGTAGGTGGATTGGGGGGGGGGGTAAGAGGCTAGAGCTGCCTCTAGGGCTAGCTTATGGGTATTCTGAAGCTAGCTTGTGGGTATTCTGAAGAGCTGACTACATTTTGAGGACCATAAAAATAGCAAGCCCGTAATTTGTGTTTTTATTTTCTTCTTTTGAGACAAGGTCACAGGATATAGCCTTGTCTAGCATCCTCCTGTCTTTGGTCCTCGAGTGGCCGTGCCTCTCTAGCTATGCCTGATCCTAGGGCATCTAAGACTGAGAGCCAGCTCATCCTTCAGTTCTGTGATTATTCTCTGCGTCTAAGTTGGAGATTGGACCCACTGTCTGCAACCTTCACAGGCATCTGGTCTAACCTGGCTGCTGTCCTCCTCCTGGATGGTTTTGTTTGCCTGAGGATATGGTGGTGGTGGGGGGAACTACCACCTCCAGAGTCCACAGGTGCCCCACCATGCTGTCCCCAGGGGCCTCTGGGCACACCTAGCAACTCCTACCTCACATACTCACGTGTGCACACCGTGACTTGCTTTGCTCAGCAGCCTTTCTCTGTCTTGCTTGCTTTTTTTGGATGGTGGGAGTCGAAAGGCAAGGGGCACTGGTGGCTGGAAAGAGAAGGAAAGGAAGCAAGTAGTGTGGGATGGGTCTGTCCAGATGTGGAAGGAGCTCAGAGTCTGGGTGACAGCGAACCAAAATAGAAACAAANCAAGTATTGAGAATGTGGGGAAGATGGAATGCCCGTGTATTCCTAGTGAGAATATGTCGCTCAGTTTCAGTTTCTGCAACAAATACCTGACACAAGCCATTTATAAAGAGAGATGGGAGGAGGTAGATCAGGCCTACGATCAATTGGCCCTGTTGCTTTGGGGGCCTGTGGTGAGGCAGCACATCCTGATGGAGAGTGTGTGCTAGAGTGAAGCAACTTTCCTCATGGAGAAGACAGCAGAGTCCNCAAGTCCCCTTCCAAAGACCTAGCTTCCTCCCAGTGGGCCTCACCCCTTCAAGAGCCCCCCAACCCACAGCAGCTTTAAGCTGGGAGCCAAGCCTTCAATAAATATCTTTGGAGAAACATTTAAGATCCAGCCCATATCTCAGCACCCAAGCAGCTGAGGCAGAAGGATTGCTACAAGTTCCAGGCCAATCTGGGACACAGCATGAAACCCTGTCCCCAAACAAAACCAACCCAAACCGTGGCAGAAGATACAATGATGCATCTGCTGTGAGAAGGGTATTACCGTCCTTCAAAAAAGTTAAAAATAGAATAAACTGGGTGTGGTACACGCCTCTAATACCAGCTCACAGGAAATGGAAGCAGAAGCCCAAAGTCATCCTTGGTTACATAATGAGTCCTGTGATACATGAGACCCTGTGTCAAATAATAATAATAGAATTCCCATACAACCAACCCTTTCCACTCCTAGGTAAACACCAACAGAATTGAAATCAGGGTCTCAGAGAGTTATTTGTTAGGCTGGGAGATGGCTCAGTGGGAGAACACATACTGCTCTTGCAGAGGACCACTGTTCAGATGCCAGCACCCGAGTCAGGGGGTTTACAACTGCCTGTAACTCCAGCTCAGACACCTGTACTCTCTTATATGCACAGTCACAATTAATAAATAAATCCTATATGCACAGTCACAATAAATAAATAATCACAAACTACCTACACATCCATGTTCATAGCAACATTGTTCTCAATAAGCCAAAAGATGAACGCACCCTGATTTCCATCAGCTGCTTAAATGGATAAACAAAATGTTGTATACATGAGCAACAGAGTTTGATCTCAGTCTAAGAGAACACAAGTTGTGGGCACAGGCTCTATGAATGACTGGGGAAGACATCATGCTTAGTGAAACAGGCTAGTCACACAAACGCACCACTTCCCTTACAAGACTTAGGTAAAGCACAGACAGACANGATAGCACAGGCCTGGAAGAGAACTGAGGAGGATGAGGCAGGAGGATCAAGGTCAGCCTGAAATGCATAGTAAGACTCTGCCTCAAAAAATAAGAGAGAGAGATGGGAGGAGGTAGAAAGAAAGGGGCGTGGGATCTGAGAAGATTGTGGGTTATTGTTGCTTAAAGGGTTTCTGGGCACACACAGCCATTCCCAGCATTTTTTTTTAAAACATGGATGCTGGAGTCTCCATTCAGATCCTCATCCTTACATAGCCAGTACTCTTTCACACGAAGCTATCTCTCCAGCCCTCTTTATACAATTTCTTAAAAGGTAGATGAACAGTGTCCTCCTCCGGAGAGATGGCCTCGTGTAGATGGGCTATATCACTTGTGACACCAGCAAAATGGCATCACAGGTGAGTAGTGAACAGCACTAAGGACGGACCCTGGTCACCCTCTTGGCTGCACCTCNGTCTGGGCATTGTGGGCATTTAGGGAGCATTGTGCCAGATAGAAAAGGTGATGGCTGAACCCCTGTCCCCAAAGATGCAGTGCCAGGACTCTGAGAACAAGACATGTGCCAGAACCCATGCTGACTTAGCCAGTGACAGTGAACAAAATGACCTCATCCTTACAGGATGAGCTCAGTGCCCCTGACAGGTCCCTACATCCTGGCTGACAAGGGTAGAAGTACTGTCATCAGAATGTGCCTCTGTCTTGTACTCCAGCACCCTCCAGAAGAGAAAAGCCAATCCAAACTGTCCCTGGACCCCTCCACNGGAGGACAGGGTCAGTTAAGAGTCCAGAGAAATGCCTTTCATAGATGCCAGGATGGGAATCTGGTGTCTGGACTGTGACTCCCATGTGTATACCTGTCTCTGGGTTCTTCCACAGATAAGGTCATTTCCTCCCTTAGGGGCTGTGTGTAAGGTACCAGCCATTCGGCCTATGGAGTTACTAAAAATCAAATTTCTTATCCTTNTTTTGAAATAACTTCTGATTCAAANAAAAGTTATTAAAATGGTACCCTTCAGCTAGCTTCCTCTGGCCTTAGCAATGTATTTATTGTTTTTCTCAGATANGGTTTCACTCTATAGCTCAGGCTGGCCTGGAACTCACTGTATCATCCAAATTGGGCTCCTCTTGACTCTGGCCCCCATTGCTGGTATTGCAGACATGTGCCAACCACACCCAGATCTGCTGTTATCAATTTAAATTACCCATAATGCATTTATCAAAATCCGGAAATTAACACTGGTCAAAGTACCACTCGTGTCCTATTTCTGTGATCCAGTCTGTGATTCCATTACACTTAGCTGTCATGTCTCAGTCTCCAATATGAGACAGTTTTTCTACCTTTCCTGCTCTTTTGTGACCAGGATGTGTTTTGTGTGTTGTTTTAATGAATTTCCCTCAATTTGGGGTTTGTGTAATTTTTCTCAATGTCAGATTGCACTATGCAATTTAGGGTAAGAATGCAACAGAAGTGTTATATTTTCCCAGCCTCAAACCAGGTATATAACCAGGCACATGCTGACACTGTCTTAATTACTAGTGATATGAACATCAACCATTTGGTTAAGTTGGTGTCTCCTGGATTTTTCCATTATTATTATTACTATTTTCCCTTTCATAGTTAATAAGTATTTGAAAGGACATANTTGGAGATAATACAAATTTTTATCCACTGAGTTTAGCAAAGATCTCCAGACCTTGACTGAGATGACTAATAATGTAGCCTTTGCCTAGTGGCGATTTGGGATGATTCCAGAAATAAAATTTCCCATCCACAGCCATTTATTTCTGTGTATATTTATTCATGTATGCACGGGCTCATACCTATTTATTTTATTTAATCAGTTATGTCTAATACTGTCCTTAATATTCTGTAGCTCCAGCTTCTCACTTTAATTATTTAATTATTTTTCACTTTAAGGAAAAGAATGTAAAAATACAAGGTGAGGGTTTTCTGTCTCTGGACTCTGTGCTAGAAGGGTCTCTGATCACCCTGAGAAAGGAGTGTCTATCTTATCTAGTAGCTAAGTTACCCACAGGGTGGTGTCTGCAGGAACAGAGAGAGGCAGGGATGTGTGGGACTTGGGATAGGGAGCATCTGTTGGGGAAGGAGGGGCCCTGAGCACCCTAAACAATTGTGTGATGATGGGTGATTTTCACTGAGACCTACCATGGTGGTCATACCTTTATCTCTAGGGTCATGATTTAGTCCTTCAGTGCCTATATCTGAGTAAACTCTGATGCCTGCCCTGAGGCTGAAGGAGCAGGGAAGACAGGCAAGGGCAGGGCCTGGGCATGAGCTGGCTCTTACATGTTTTCTTTCCTCACAGAACACCATTAGGTAGCCTTGACCTTAGTCNACAAACCAGAAACACCTAGACAGCTTTTGTGAACCAGNCCCAGATTCTCCTAGGCTTTGTGCTTCAGAGGCCTCGAAGGAGTCCTGGGTCCTGAGGACCAGCCTGCTCAAAAGACCCTTTAGTAGCCTAAGAAGGGGCTGCTGTCCCGCCCTAGCTGCATCTGTCCTCTCCTGCAGCTGGCTATATCCCTGGGAATCTGGGGATGAAGNAGCTGAGGGTGTGACCATTCCCTCAGATAGAACCTGCAGCAAACGGCCTGTGCCCCGAGAGGCACCAGCTTGTGTCACCCTTTCTGGGATCAGGACACTGGTTTCACTCACAGCCTCAAGGTGGGCCAAGTCCTCAGAGGAACATGAGGCCCCATTCCAGATTCATGGGGAGCTTCTGAGGATGGGAAGGGAATAGGGACACTGACTAAGGGCCACTCCAACAGACTTCCTCTTGCAGCTGAACTTAATACAGACTATTTCTGCTGGGGTCTATGTGGGCCTGGCCAAGGAACAGACCTGGAGAAACGGCAGTTTGCTTCATTCTACCCTGGTTACTGGAGTTGTACAGGTCAGCCTGGGCCCTGGCAGTCCTAACAAGCTGTGCTTAGTCACTCTTCCCAATAAGCAAGTAAACAAACAAGTACTGATGAAGGGCAGGAAAAGGTGGCCAGGATGAGGAGGAAGAGGAACCAGAAGTCCTGTGACAGCTCAAAAGTCCACCACTGGGGTCCTGACATGAGGCTCAGGTTTAAATGCAGGGCAAGAGGTCTGCTCAGCTAAGGAGTCCTGGTCAAGGTGTGGTCNTGCCCATCATCACTGTCTGGACTCCAGTCCCTCCTGCAAAGTGAGCTGACAGGTTGTCAGACTGTGTGAAATTTCTTTCCAGAAGACAAACAGGCCCTCTGGCTGGCACCGGCATCCCAGCCTTTTCCTTCTCCCAGGAACTCCTAGGAAAATTACAATTTCTTCAGGTCCATTGTTTCAGCAATCTGCTGGACGAAGAGGAGGGTACAGGTGTCTTTTTAGATTATTTTCATTCCTGCCAGGATGGTTTACCCTAGGATACTGCTGGTGGCCAGGATGAGACACTTGTGCCCTCTCTTGAGTCATTAGACTAAAACAATGGACCCTATGACATCGAATTGGCAGCTTGGCTGTCAAGATGGCTCGAATATTAACTATTCAAGCACTCAGATGTGCCCTCATGGTTCCAAAGACAGTATCCAGCCAGCCCCAGGCAAACTTTATTTTCAGTCAGCCTTCAGAAAGCGTGGCAGGAAACAAACAGAAGAAGACTGGGGGACTGCCCCTGGCTCTGGCCTGTGCGTGCTTCCCTGTTTATCTGCTGCTTTGTCGCCTTGAGGCTGTGTTCCTCTGACAAGTGGCTCTGGGATGTCAGAAGGCACCTTTGTTCTCAGGCCGTTTTACCTGCCCCTGCTGCCAAGCCTCCGGATAAACAGACTTTGTTCATCNCTCCCAGTGGGTAGCAGAACCCATAGACAGAGTCCAAGGTGGCATAGCAACAGAAATCAGGCAAGCTGGTCAAGAGGGCCCCGGCAAGTGCCATGGATCTCAGGCAGCACTGCCATTCCTCCCTGTTGCTGGCTATTTTCTTACGTGTAAGGGCTGTGTTTGTACCTGACTCATGTCTCCAGAGCTCAAAAAAAAAAGACAGGAATCTCTGTTTGTGACCTAGTCAGTGTAGAGGGTTGGTGTGTGTGTGCAAGCACACGGAGAAAGGATGGGTTTACTCCTATTATACCACAGGTTCCCAACCCACTACACTCTAATAATAAGTATGGGTAGCCCAGGCTGGCAACTTCTCTTTGCAAGNTAAGAGGGCAGGCAGATGCAGCAGCCCATGCCTGCAATCCCAAAACTCAGGAAGCAGAAGCAAGAGGATCNCAAATTTGAGGCCANCCTGGGCTACACAAAGAGATCCTTTCTCAGAAATAAGTAACTAAATAAATCACTGTGCCTGGGGCCAGACTCATACTGACATCTTTGTGGGGGTTTCCTCTAAGCAGCTGCTGGTACAGATCCAGTCTATTTATTCATAACCCCAGAGTAGGACCTAGGAGGGCCATGGTAGACCCTATCCCCAAATACAGGGACAGATTCAGGTCCCCTAGGGCCTCTTCTCCTCTCCACAGCTCCCTCTCCCAACCCCATCCTGCTTCTCAGACTTTCAGCTNACAGCTGTTACCAGGGCCTCATGCCCCGTGTCCNTTGCTCTAACCCAGAAGTTGGAAGACCTGAATCAGTAAAAGAATGGTTTTCTTTATATTTTTGGACCCAAAAGAGAAAAATTCTTAGCTTATGCCCACCTTGTCTGTAGCAATATTGTAATTTACAGAAAAGATTAAGCAAGAACCTACATAGGAGGCTAGGGTGTAGCTGAGGTGTTAGAGTGCTTGCTTTGGGTTGGATCCCTGACATTACGTAAACTGGGTGTGTCAANCACACCCGTAACCCCAGCATTTGGTGGGTAGAGGCAGGATGGTCAGGAGTTCAAGGAGTTCTGCTGCATGANGANTTAGAAGCCAGCCTGGGATACATAAGAGCTTGCNTCAGAGGGGAAAACAAAAGCTCATGTATGATTTACACTCTGCGCAGGTAGATCTGAGGGTGAGATAAGTTAACCAGAACTGTGAAATTAATCTTTTCCTATAAG
Organism: Neotoma lepida; assembly: GCA_001675575.1. Classification (NCBI taxonomy): domain Eukaryota; kingdom Metazoa; phylum Chordata; class Mammalia; order Rodentia; family Cricetidae; genus Neotoma; species Neotoma lepida. Next base: position 145,502 of record LZPO01017435.1, read on the forward strand.
ACAGCTCCTCTTCGGGCCAGGGCTTTCCAGCCTGTTCTTCACTGTGGCATAGATCTGCCTGGATACAATTTAATTAGAACTGCTTGGATACAATGTCATTTCATAGGTCATGTTACACTGTTACACAGGCAGTTTTTGTGTGTGTTGGTGGTGGTGTTGGTAGAACCCCAGGCCTCTTGCATACCAGGTGAGTGTTCTCACACTGAGCTACATCTCCAGCCCCAAACTTACTTTTAGTTGTGGCCCAGCCTCAGGTAACCACAGAACTCCTTGCTGGCACCTCTCCACCTATGGTAGCTTTTTCTGTAACCCAATTTAGGGAAGGAAGACACTGAGAACATTATTCATTTAGGCAGTCTCTTGTCTCGGTTGTTTAAAAAGAAACATATGAGCA
>LZPO01017435.1:147565-161720 GCA_001675575.1 Neotoma lepida
AATAGAGCAACCAGCTAACTCACAGGTCGCCTCATCGCCAGAAGAAAAAAATGAAAAATCAGCTGAGAACAGCCTTTCTGAGGTCAGAGCAAACTCCAAAATGACTCCACCCAGTGTCTCACCACAGGTGACCCGGCTTAGTGGTAAACGTGGGCAAAACCGAATTTTATTCCATCGGGAAGTGANGCAGCCTTGTAAGAGTGAAGGAGAGAAACCTCCCAGACTTCTGCTTCTTCAATTTTTAACTTTTATTTACAATTCTTGGTTTATTTAGTACCTGTGTGTATGTGCGCATATGCGTGTGTGCGGCTCGAGCGTGTAGACTTCAGAAGACAACTTGTGGGAGTCAGTTCTCCACTTCCACTATGTGGGTAACACGGATCAGTCTCGGGGTTTGACAAGTGTCTTTACCCACTGAGCCATCTTGCCAGCCCCTGCTTCTTCAATTTTAAATGAATGACTTGAATGGTAAACTCCAAAGTATTTACCTATTTTACATTATTGCATTTNNAAAATTTTTTTTTGTTTTATGTGCATCGGTGTTTTGCCTGCATGTATGCCTGTATGAGGATGTCAGATCTCCTAGAAGTGGAGTTACAGACAGCAGTGAGCTGTTATGTGGGTGCTGGGAATTGAACCTAGGTCCTCTGGACGAGCATCCAACACTCTTAACTACTGAGCCATCTCTCCAGTCCCCATTATTTCATTTTTAATAATGTCTTAAATACTACTTTATATTTCATCTGAATTTTTGTCTGTGTGTAAACACCTGATGCCTATGCATGAGGTGCAAAGCAAAGGGAAAAAGTTACTCAATCAGTGGAGAGTGGGAAAGGAGGTAACATGAGCTGTGCAGAAGCCTACTTGTCAGATTTAACAAGACTGCTGTTATAATACNTTCAAAGAACTAAAGGAGGCATGGAGACCATTCTCATCAAATACAGAACACGATAAAGAGACAGACATTATGCGTGTATGTATGTATCTATTTACAAAGTAAATAGAAACTCTGGGGTGAATAAAAATCCCAAGAAGGTGTTGGTGAAGAATTGGACTGGCAGAGAGGAAAGAACCAACAAACTTTCAGATAGAAGATTGGAAATTATATACTTCAAAGAACAAAGCGGGGAAGGGGCTAACAAATGCACAGAGCCTCAGGGAAACCTGGGNTGCCACCAACACACCAGTATATGCACCAGAACACTAGAGGAAGATGAGGAAAGACCAGAAAAAATGCTCCAAGAGGAAATGACTAAATATCTCACAAATTTGATGAAAAACATTAATCTCCATGTCTCAGAAGCTCAACAAACTCAAGTAGAATAGGACAAAGAAATCTGCATTCTGATATATTATAATAAAAATATTGAAAGATAAACACAAAGGGAGAAGTTTGAAAGCAGCAAAAATATGGCTTGTCACNTACAAGAGAGCTCAATTAGCTCAAAATACAATTAGCTTTTCATGTTCATAATAACAGAAGACGAAAGGTAGTGCTGGTGATAGGAGGTAACGTTCTAATTGCTGAAAGAAAGCAACTTTCAGTCCTACCAGCACCTGTTGGGGGGTTCCTCTTTAATTTTGACCATCCACTGATGGTAGGGTTGAAAATGGGATTGCAACTTTGGAAAACAGAATGAGAACTCCCCTAAGGGCTAAACATAAACCTACCATATAACACAACTATTACACTACTATGCATATACCTAAGGGAAATGAAAATACATGCCCACACAAAATCTTGTACATAAACACTTACAATGGCATTATACCTGTCTCTTATACACATCTAGATGTGTATAAGAGACAGGCATTATACACTGTGGCCAAACACAGTGCAATGTCTATACATTTAAATAAACAACACATGCTATATCAATATTATGAATATTATCCATCAATAAAGAGGTGTGAAGTACTGGCCCAGGCTTCCACAGCATGATGAACTTTGAAAGCATTACCCTAAGTGAAAAGGGCCTATAATAAAAGACAGCATATCAAGTCTGAGATGTGGCTCAGCATCCATGTGCTTGCCTAGCATGGGCAAGGCCCTCTGTTCAGTCCCTACTACTACAAAACAAAAATCAAACAAATTAAAGACTGTATGGTATGAAATATCCCCTATAAAGAAACTCACATGGCCAGAAAATAGATGAGAGTGTCAGAGGCTGGGAAGAGAAGCAAACAGGGTGGCCTGCTAACAGGATTGGGATCTAGTTCAAGAGTGATGAAATATTGTAAGAGTAGAAGACGTTGGACTGGAGAGGTGGCTCAGTGAGTGAAGTGCTTGCTGCACAAGCATGAGGCCCTGAGTTCGGATACCCAGAACCCATGTAAAGCCAGATGCAGNAGTGTGTGTCCATGGTCCCAGTGTTCCTATGACCAGGTGGCAGGTGGGAACAAGAGGACCCCCTGAAGCTCATGGGCCATTTAATCTGGCATACACAGTAGCAACCAAAAAGAAACCCTACCTCAAACAAGGCNAGATGCCCCAGCTTCTCCTCTGACCTCCACACAAGGACNATAGCAATCCAGCACCAGCATTATCACACAGAAACTCACAAACAGACATATACATGAGNGCACACAAGCACACAAAGACACAAGGACCATGGCAATCAGGCACTANCACTATCACACAGAAACACATACATATGTGTGCACACACACACATACAAGCACACAAAGGCTAGAAGACANTGCTGCATTCAACTCTGTGACTGTATTAAGAACTGCAGAACTGCACATTTTATAAGAATAACTTCTGTTGTGTAAATTATATCTCAACAAACCTGTCACTAAGAAAAGGAATGAAACACTTGGGGGTTTTTTTTGTTTCTGTTTTTTATTTTTTATTTTGCAAATGGTCAAGAAATTTCCCAGCCAAGTATAAAGGAGCTGGGGTGGATATGTACTTTGTTGTTAACTATTACCTCTTCCTTTCTTCCTGGGAGGAGGATAACCTGAGTGGACACTGTAGAGACCCATTGCTAATTCTTAAGTGGACCAATGCTAATTTCTTACTCACAGTCATCTCTGGGATTAAGTCTGTTTATAGAAGGATTTTATACCCTATGGTAAGAGCTTTCTAGTTTTCTTCATACTTGAGGAAAAAGTTTTATTTCTAGGAATCTCTTTCCTCAAGCCTGGTTCAAGAGTAAGCTCTCTATTTGTTATCNGTGCCACTTTAAGTCACGGCTTTCCTTGGCGGAGAGGCACGGGTCATTTGAGAAGGAATCTCATCTTAAAGCAGTTTGCTTGCACTTACACTTCCTGTCTCAGGAGGGACTGCGCTCTCTTCTTTAAGGATGAAGAAGGGGGNTGGGGAGATGGCTCCCTCAGTTAAGGTGCCTTCCTCAGGAGCATGAGGACTGTGTTCAGATCCCCAATATCCACATAAAAGCCTGACATGATGCTGTGTGCCTGTAACCCCAGTGCTGGCAGGGCATGGTGACAAGCAGATTCCACTGGCTTTCTGGCCAGCAACTCTAGACANATGGCAAGCTCCAGGTTCAGTGAGAGACCTTGTCTCAAAATACACCTAGTGGAGGGAGACCTCCATGTGTACACACAGGCACGCTGACCTCTGGCATGCACAAATGCACCCACACGCACAGGCATGCGTACCTGTGTACATACATACAAACATATGCATACACTTCACATACATACAGTTTTTTTAATGAAGAAGCAGGCTGGTAGAGATGAATGTGTGGGCAAAGTCACNTATCAGAATTGCCAGAATCTAAGAAAACCTGTGTTCTTTGACTGCCTTCCAGGGTTTTCAGTTTTGTGCAGGACTTACCTTTATGGTCCTTCACAGCTTTGGTACAAGCTGAAACTGCCAGGCTTGAACTACTCGGAGAGTTAAAAATCAAAGGTGCCTTTCAATAGTGCATGGTACTCCCTAGCCCCAGAATCACATTTTTCTCTTTCTTCTAATTGGCTACTATTCATTCATTAACAGTTTAGGTATGTACCAAGTGCCCAGCCCTGTGTTGTTCTAGGCCCTCTAAAACACAATTGTACTGATTACTCAGGTGTGGGAGCATTACCTTTCTGATGAAGGATAAGAGGGAAGGCTGTCTTTTTTCTTTCCCTCTACTAGAGAGCAAGGATGAAGTAGCCCGTAATAGAACCTGCTCAAGAGGACGCTGGGTACACGCAGACACACGTGCATAGCTGGTCTGTCTGGCTCGACCTTGAGCCTTATGAGGGAAAAACTATGTCCTGTGCCCAACACAGACCCTGGCCTGGGGCAGGCATTGAAGTCAGCTGAACAAATGATTAATTAACTCCTCTGACCAGTCCACTAAAAAAAAGGAATTTGAATGAGTCCCTTCATCGCTCCCATGATTTCATTTATTCACTTATGAAACAAGAAAAAGAGAGTACCTATCCCATAGGACAATGTTGAGAGCTATTGAAGCAATACAGCATGTACACCAAGCATCTGGGATGGTCACTGGGTATGGTGGTACAAGTCTGTAATCTGGGGCTTCCCTGACCAACAGGCCTTGCCTAATTAGTGAGCCCTGGCTCAAAAAATAAGGTGGATGGACAACCTGCAATTGTTGATGTTGACCTCTGAAAGAAAGGAATAAAGAGGAAGGGAGGGAGAGAGAGAACTAAAGAGAGAAAGAGGAGAAGTGAAGGTCATGTAATTTTGCACTTACCGTTTTTGAACCAGAGGTCCAGCCAGTTCAGTTTACACCGAGCCTACGAATTAGGTAGAGTTCCCACCCACTGCTTTTGCTCATGCTGGGTCTGGCTCCATCTCCATCAGCCTTACTCTTTCCTTTCTGTCTCTAAGTCCATTTATTTATTTATTTATTTATTTATTTATTTGTTTGTTTGTTTGTTTGTTTTTGGTGTTTTGAGTCAGGGTTTCTCTGGGTAGCCCTGGCTGTCCTGGAATTCACTATGTAGACCAGGCTGGCCTTGAACTCAGTGATCCACCGGGCTCTACCACCCCCAAGTGCTGGGATTAAAGTCATGCACCACTGTGTTGGCCACTAAGTCCTTTCTTTGCCNCTCTATTTCAAAGTCCTGACAGTGAAACAATTTTTTAAAACCACAAAGCAGAGAACACTCCACTTGGAAGCTCTTTGCTGTCCAGATGCAGCTGAATAGTGATGGCTGGTGGCTGGCCTGGTAATACCACTGCCGGCCTAAGATTTGTTGTGTTCTGCACAAGGCTGAATGTGGTGACGGAGGCCTTCTACCCCTAGTCCTAAGCAATTACCTTTTAATGTCATATTCCTGGAAGAAGTGTGGGAGCTCTTTGCCCTGCCCTTGCAGATGCAATGACATGTCTCTGTGTGTCAGGGTTTGATCTCAAGCTGCTCTCCAAGCATTAGCCAGCTCCTTTTGGAGGAAGGTAGCCATTCACTCAGATTCATCTCTTCTATTCCTTCTGGTCTGTAGGCTGACAAAGCACAGGAAGATGGCTGGACAGCAGTAGAAGGCTTGTCANCTGTCTTGTCTCTGAGAGCCCATTCAGGGATCTCAGGTCCATTTTCACTTCTGACTAATTTTAACTTTATTTCATTTATTAACACTAGTGTGGATGGGTGGGTAATGTGTATGTGTAGGGGGAGAGTGCATGTACCACAGCGTGCATGTGGAGGTCAGAGGGCAGCTTTGTGAAGTTGGTCCTCTCTGTCCACCTTCACATGAGCAAGCACCAGGAATTGAACTCAGGTGGCCAGGCTCACTCAGCAAGCACCTTAACCCTCTGAGCCACCTTGCTGGCCCCACTTCTGGGTAATTTATAAAGAATGAAGGCTTGGGCTCAGTGAGTAAGAGCACTTGCTGTGTGGGTGCTCATGGACCTGAGTTCAAATCCCTAGGACTCTCGTAAAAAAGTCAGGCATGGCTGCACATGTCTATAACCCCAGCATCAGGGGTTGGAGACAGGTAGATCCTGGCAGCATACTGGCCAGCTAGCCTAGTCTAAATCGGGAGCTTCCAGTTCAATGAGAGGCCCTATTTCAGGAAATAAGACAGGAAGTGGTAGAGAAAGACACCTGACATCTTCCTCTGCCCTCCATATGCACACTCACATGTATGTAACACACACACACACACACACACACACACACATACAGAAAACCATACACATATACCAACACACACATAGAATAAAGGCTTATTCAACTCGAGGTTATGAGTTCAAGGCCAGGGGCTGTGTCTAGTGCGGACCTTCTCGCACAGGCATCTNGTGGTGAGACAAAAGACTCGCTTGGATCTGTCCTCTTACAAAGCTGCTCTTCCCACCCTTGTCACCTCATCTCACTTAATCACCACCCCAAATTCCTACCTCCAGACGCCATCATTGAATTAAGTATGTTTACTTCCTTAATCCCTTACTGTAGGGATAAAATTTCACCATGAATTTTAGTGGGAACAGTCACACCATAGCACCAGGTGAGGCAAGGTCATTCCGGATAGCCTGAGATTGATCCTTGGCTTGCTTCTGAAGGCTGGAGAGCTGACTTCCTGGTCCATGTTTTCCTTCTGCCGAGCCATGCTTAGACACCCTACCAGCATCGTGAGCCATGCTTAGACACCCTACCAGCATCGTGAGCCTGGAGTGACCCTTTATGGAAGGAAGTCTATAGGGGAAATCCTTAGGTCTCAGGACTTAGGCAGGCTGCTGCTCTCAGAAGGCATGGTCACTGTGAGTCACTAGGCCCTTCTAAAGCTGAGCAGCTAGGATAGCCAAAGCCAGCTCTGGAACCCCATTGCCATAGGTAGACCCTTGGTTAAGACAGTCTGCTGTGACTCCTGACTTGAGTTTTTAATAAGCTCCCCTGACCTTTTTGCCCTGATTGCCTTAGCATTTTGGTTTATGCTTTTCATGTGTTCGTGTTTCTAGGCACACCTCTCTGCTCTACAGAATGCAATATGGCATAATGCATATGCACGAATTAATTTAAATCAGCTACACTTTGACAGCAGCTATGGGGAATAGGAACAGAACTGTTCCACAAATGCCATGGATGTAGGCTGCCCACAGTGGGGCAAGGTGTGGGCTGGAGGGTCCTTCTCTGCTGGCTCATCTTGTGACACACTGCTCCCACACACACCTCAAGCCCAGAGTATATAAACAGAGGTCACCAAGCACGCTTTGAAATCTCTGCACCTCCCTTGAGACTGGGCGGCATTGACTCCTGTGGAAATCTGGGAACAGAAACTCTGGCTGAAACTGGTTTTATGGCTCCACCAGCAGGAACTTGTTAGTGTTTGGTAGGAGCCACAGGGCCTGGGGACTAGGAGGGACCACACTGCTGGGAAGGCTGGGTGGGAGGGAGGGCAGAGGAGTGGAAGAAAGAGGCTAGACTACCCTTGAAAAGGGTAGGGAGGACTGGCAGTGCTGGCACAGTGGTCCCTGGAGTGGGTCAGACGCTCCGTCTAGGTTTGAGGGGACCAGGGAGTCAATACTTTCTTGAGAAGTCTTCTTAAAAAATAAACTCACATAGTGCTGCAACTATTTCCACTTTTCAGCACTTTATTCCTGGACCAACTAGCTATGTCTTCTGCCCTACTCTTCTGCCTTTTCAAATCTCTCCCTTCTGTGCTGCCTCAAAGAGACAAGAATTCCTTTGCTTCATACTGCTTTGTATTTGTGGTTGAGGGCTCACCAACCTTCCTGGTACATAATGTAAGCAGGTTGAGGCCATCTCCCCCATCCTGAAGAGGAAGCTGCCTCTCAGTGGGAGACAGTGGCATGCCCCAGGCTACTTGTCACATTGAGTGGCAGAGTCAAACCCAGAGCTATGACGCCTGTGCCCTCTGCACAGAGCCAGCAGGCTGGCAAAAGGGAGGACAGTGCACCTGGCATCCATCTGGCGCTCCTTGGAGTGGGGCACGGGTGGGTCCTGCTGGAGGACGGGGCTCACGTTGCATGATGTCTTGTTGGCAGTGGAATCTGGTGTGTGAGGATGACTGGAAGACACCCCTCACCACCTCCCTGTTCTTCGTAGGCGTTCTTTGTGGCTCCTTCGTGTCTGGGCAGCTGTCGGACAGGTAAGCACTCTGGATGGGGAACAATGTGGTGGAGCTACTAATCAGTCCACAGCCTCTCTTGGCATAAGACCAAATGCATAGGCTTTCTACACAGAGAAGGATCCTCGAGGCACTGAGTGGATAGTAGGAGGAGCCTAGCACTTGGGAGGCGGGGGGGGGGGTCTGAGGAGAGGATTAAAGATTCAATATCAGCCTGAACTCTATATCAAGACCCTGTCTGACTAACTAAATCAGTCTTTCCCAGATAAATCTAGTATGCAACCTTGACTGTAGCACCCCTACATAATAAGACCTGGCCTATCTAACTGACTGAGTGACAAACTAGCTAAGTAAATAAATAAGTCTTTCACAGATGACACTAACATGTAGCCCTAGCCTCAGCATCCTGCCAAGACCCACTCAGTCACACTCCAATCTGAACTCACAGTGCTTTGACCCAAGAGATAGAAATATCAACCCCACTAGAAAGTGGGGCCCTTGTACCACAAGCCCCTTCACAGAATAGGATGCTGGTATCATCACTGCCCCTGACCCTGCCCCCAACTCTTGACAGAGCAGGGGATAGATGGCATGTCATTGCTGCAAAAACAGCCAGCAGCTAGAATAAAGCCAAGTCGAATCAGCTATGTACTCTCTGAGCCTGGGAGCTGAGCCACGGCTGGGCCTGCAGCCATAGAACTGACCCAGGCTGGCTTTTGGACACCAAAACTTGCAGGCTTCATAAGGACAAGATTACAGTATCCCAAGTTGTGTTCTACCTGCCCTATATGTTCTCCTATGGCCACAGCAGGCGAGAGTGTTAAATGACCGTGTTGGACAAGGCTTCCTGAGGATCTGCCCCTCCCCAAAGCTTTAAAGCCCAGTGGGAATGGGGCAAGAATGCTCCACCCTGTCCTTTGGTCACTGTTAGCATTTAGGCATCTGTACTGGCCTGCCCTTAGGGTCCTGGCAGGATATAGCTCAGCTGCAGCCACTAAAAGCACCCCCTGTGTGAATTTGCTACATCTCCTTATAAAAAGNCGGGCCTTGCCTACCTCTTGTCTCTTTCTCTTTCCTTTGCTCTGGTCCCCAGGGACTGGTCTCTGCCCCTTCTCTCCCCTCCCCTCAGTAAACCTCCCATGTGGGCCTTGTTGTACAGTGTGACTCCTTCCTGCCATTTTTAAAATACAACAGTCACTGCCAGAATGAAAAAATAAAGCTTAAACTGATCAGTGACACAACGGATATAGCTAAGAATGACATCTTCCCATAAAGCAGTGGTTTGCAATTTTAGAGACACACAGACACACCTGAGCAACTGCACACCCCACTACTCAAACTGCCTTGCAGACAAATAAGATTCAGGAGAAGTGGGGTGCTGGCATGAGTGTGGGTGCTCCTTGACCTTCCCTAAGCCCTGTCCTGATAAACCCACCCTAAACGGAAAAGATTAGATTGAAAAAACTCTTCACACACCTAATACGACATGCTAGCTCAGCAAACAGGCAACTGTAGAGGGCCAGTTGTTTCCCCTCACTGCCTGTCAGCATGGATAGAGAGGTCCACAGGCCATATCCCTGTCCAGATATGGGGAGAGTGGGGGAAAATACAGTACAGACTTCAAAGCAGGGATTCTAACTGAGGTCATAGCACTTCCCACCACTGTAAAGTCATGAAGGCCTAAGCTGAACCTAAGGACTGTCCGTCATTTTTAAAGCTCTCTGAGTGGTTCCAAGTGCAGCCAAGGTTAAAAAGCAACAGCTCTTAAGAGAATTTCTAAACTTACAGAATTCCCATGTGGGTGATATGAGAAGTATCTGCAATCTGCACTTTGTGTTTTACCCACTTTTCATAAATGGTGTGGCAGTTTCTACCAGCGCCCCCCCCCCTTTTTTTTTGAGACAGGCCTGGGATGGTCAAGGATGGCCTCGAAATTGCTATGTAGCCAACGGTGGCCTTGAGCTTCTGATCCTCCTACCTCAGCCTCTCAAGTGCTGGAATTACAGCTATGCACCATTCTGGGGCTCAAAGTCAGAGTTTCATTCGTACTAAGCAAGCACTCTGTCCACTGAGCCCGACCCCTGGCCCTTCTATGGCTCCTTCTAAAGATCATATGTGTCTATGTGGTCCTCACAGGAGATGCCCGTTTTCTCCAGAAACAAGGCTTGGCACCTTGGAAGGTAGTTCCTGGGCAGGTAGATTCTGGAGGCCTCTCTGGGGAGGAGGCTAACAGGATATCAAAGGGAAGAAAGAAAAAATCTGTCAGAGTCCTGAAAAAAGACAGGCCTTACAGTGAAGCTAGGCTTGGTGTTACAACACACCCTGAGTTATGTTATGTCATGTTATGTTATGTTATGTTATGTTATGTTATGTTATGTTATGTTATGTTCTATAGGTTTGGCAGGAAGAAAGTCCTCTTTGCAACCATGGCTGTGCAGACTGGATTCAGCTTTGTGCAGATTTTCTCCACCAACTGGGAGATGTTTACCGTGTTATTTGTCATTGTGGGCATGGGCCAGATCTCCAACTATGTGGTGGCCTTCATACTAGGTAGGAATGACTTTTGACTCTCAGGGCCCCTTCTTCCAACCCTGCAAAATGCCAAGCAGGAAGGAGCTACTAAGTGTGAGTCCAAAGTGTCCTCAACTTTGGATACATGTATTTTGGAGGAGGGGGGCTGCAGCTATGGGCACCTTGAGCCAGTCATAGCCTGGCAGGAGCTCGTAGGGGGCCATCTGTACTAGGCCAGAATGTGGCCAAAAACAAGAGCTCGAGCTGGGAAGAAGTAGCCACACAACAGGTGAGACACATCCTCTGGAGCAAGGGGCTTGGGGCAGGAAGTCCTCGGGAAGAGACAACAGGAATATGATGTCTGTGATCTGAGCTATGGAGGCATAAGGCTGCTCGCCTACAAAGGGACTTGGGGGGGGGGTTGATATGGCATATACACAGAGGGAAAGGCACATGCTCCATGGTAAGAATTTGTCCCATCTGGACAGATCTGCTCTGGCCTGAGTCTGAGTCCACACCCAGAGCATATGAGCTCTGCACAGGACAGCTGTGCCTCTCTGATAACAGTCCTACTGTTGGAAGGCCATGCTGAGGGAGGGCAAGCCATCAGTTACTAGGCCTTGAGGAGGCCCTGGACCCTCTACAGCTTTTCTGGGAAGGAAATGAGGTGAGCTTCATGGAAATCATTCAGGGCTGTTCTCAAATGTGTGAGCTCCCCCACCAATATACTCTCTGATCCCCCCATCATGACGGGAGGAGATGAGATGTACCCCGCACAACGAACACTGAGTTCTACGATCCAACCATTCTAGTTGACCCCTAAGTATCCCAGTTTGTCCCTATTTTCCCAGCATAATTACTGATTGTGCCTCTTTAATAGAATATTCTAACGCCTTTCTTGCACCTGGCTCTGTGGCTCTGATTGCTCTCGGGAGCCTGTGACTCACTGGCCTTGGCAATGGCGTGTTCTGTTAGCCAAAGACATGCACACCCTCTGTCAGGTTGCCAAGGTGGAATTGTCCAAGTTCCATTCCTTTAATTATTGGTGAAGGGCTTCTTGCCACAGACCTAGTCTCCTGTCTGAGGAGGGAGGACACACAGGAGGAGACAGAGCAAGCAGGAGCCACATGGTCCCAGCAGGTAGCCCTCTATGGAGCAGGCCCTTGCATGAAGAGAGCCGTTCTCCTCTGTAGAGATGAGGAGTGGAACAGGAATTTCTCTGAGGTCATCTGTGAGGCTGCACACATGTTATCAGGAAGGAGTGACAGGTGAATGCTAAGTTTTAGGACAGCCTGGGCTATGTAGCAAGACCACAGCTCATAAAAACAAAACTCAACATAAGAGAAATTGCCATTTCTGTAGAGGGCAGAGAAGTTCGTGCAGAACTCAAAGAGNTGCAAACAGTGAGTAGCGAGACCCTGGGGAGGACCTGAAAGTCACCCTGGATGGAAGGACAAATCCAGAGCAGCCTAGGCTGGGAGCAAGGAGGGGGTCTATGCCATGCAGTCATGCCCTCTGATGCATTTTACTTTTATTTATTTGTTTGTTTGTTTGTTTGTTTGTTTGGAGAGTGTGTGTGTGCGTGTGTGTGCATATGCATAAGTGTGAGCACAGTAGTGTGAGCAGGTGGAAGGCAGAGGGAAACAGCAGGTATCTTTCACAATCACTCTCCAACTATTTTTTTTTTCATTTAATGTTTATTTTTGTGTGTGGAAGGGGATGCACACATGCCATAGCACATGTGGGGAGGGCAGAGAACAACTTGCTGAAGTTCATTTTCTCCTTTCTCCATGTGAGTCTCTGGGCTTCACCTCAGACTATCAGGGTTGGCACTGAGCCAACAGGCCATCTAGTCACCTTATCTTTTGACATAAGATCTTACACTGAACCTGGAGCTCTCAGGCTAAACTGGCTGGTCAGCCCACCCTGGGGATCTTCCTATCTCTGCCTCCCCGGCACTGGGATTACAAGCACATGCTACAGTGCCCAGCTCTTTTAGGTGAGTATTAGGAATTTGAACTCACTTTCTCATTCCTTCATGGCAAGCACTTTATCCACTGGCCCAGCCTCCCAGGACCCCAACTCCAGCTGTTCAAGTCACAGAGAATAAGACCTGCTTCTCCAGAGACACAGGGACTCCAGCTCTGAGAGCCTCTTCTGAGAGAGCAGGGCAGTGCCACAGCTCTGGCACTACTTCCCACAGCCCTCCCTCCTCCCCATGTGGCCTCACCCTCACGTGCAGGGTAGAGAAGAGCGCCAGGTCAAGGGTAGGTTGGAGCTGAGGTGTGTCCAGTCAACAACCAATAGAGGGCTCCCTGTCTGCTTGGGTCCACACCCCTCATCCCAGCGGGCTCTACAGGAAACTGCTGACGTTAGGTCCTGGGATAACACTTGCGTTAAGACCTTAGATCTGAAGACCTAAGAGTGTCGCTGAAAACTGATCTGTCCCAGAGCAAGACAGAGTTCCCAGGCAGCTCCTGCAAGGGAGGACTTGGAAGGACAGACATGGTGGCTGCTGGTTTCTCTGCAGCACAGCAGCGCCCTCTGGTGTGTCAGGACTAAAATAGCTACATTCCAGGGGCGTTTGTGGGGGTTTTCCTTGAAGCCAGATTTGAGAAGTTCAGTGTGTCCCTGCGCTTTTATCCTCCGGGCTCTGGAAAAGAATCTGGATGCTTGGGATGGTAAAAGTTCAAATCAATCTTTGCACTGATTGCAGAAGCTGAATTCTTCCCAAAGCAGTACAGAGTCTTCTTCTGGGCTGCTCTTAAAACCTCACCGGGCTTGCCAGAGTCTTAGGGTTATAAAAAAGGCAAACCAAACCTGTCCCCAAAGCAACACACAGATGGAGGAAGTGGGACTCAAGATCAGGGTCAGTGACCCTCTGGCACCCCATCCTTCCCCAGTCGCCATGTCATCCTCAGGCATAGCGCCCTCAACCTGNCTACAGACTCCTGGGTAAAATGGCAGCAGTGTCCTCCTCCATCCCCTGTAATGGGCTGCTTCTCTGTTTTCCACAGGAAACCCTAACCACCTCCTGTCCTGACTGATTCATTAATTCAGTATTTTCCAGTACTTCTAACATCAGCACCCAGCCACTATCCCACACCCACACCCACCTCTGCCATCCTGTGCTATAACAGTTCCTTAGACAGGTTTAAAGTTTGCTTCCTCTGGTCCACATGTTTCCCTTTCAGTAAGTGAACAACTGATGACACCTTCTGTGACTTTGGCTACCAGGAACCTCAGACTTCTTTGAAATTGGACTACATCGGTCGGTCATGCAGCTTTTAGCAGCCACATATTTATTTTTCACTTATCTGTTAATGTATTTCTCTTTTTGATACTGAGGATCAAACCACAGGTCTCCTGCATGCGCTGTATACTGGATGTACTCCCCAACCCTTAAATGCTTTTTACTTGAAATGTAACTTTGTCCTTGTCTATTTGAATGGAATGGCATAGCCAAATACCACAGACTGGCTTAGCTCAAAAACAAAAATCATATTTTCTGTGTCATGGCAGCAGGACATGAGGCCCCTGGTCACATTGTGTCATCAGTCAGGAAGCAGAGAGAGAGGGACACAAGTGTTCATCATCATCATCATCATCATCATCATCATCATCATCATCTCTC
>LZPO01017435.1:161742-178005 GCA_001675575.1 Neotoma lepida
TCTCTCTCTCCTCACTCTCTCTCTCCCTTTTATTCAGCCCTCCACTCTACCCTATGCCCTGGTGCCATCCACATTTAGAGTGGATCTTTCCTCCTCAGTTAACCCAATCTAGAAACTCCCTCACAAGTATACCCAGAGATTTGTCTCCCAGGTGATTCTAGACCCCATCAAGTTGACAAGCAATATTAACCATCATCGGGACTTCACATAGAGGAACCCACACTCTCTCCCCATGGTGATGTGGGACACGCCCCCTCAGCCCTGTAGGACATGTCCCCTCAGCCCATCCTAGCAGATGGACATTGCCCAGGCTTGTTTCCTGAGCTAGAACAGCTGCAGGCCTCAGTTGCATTGAGGTGCATGCCTCAGTTGCATTGAGGTGCATGTCCTCCTCGTGGTGTGTGCCTAGTGGTTCCTGGAGCTGACTGACAAAACTTTGATGCAAAAGGACGGGAGCCTACTGGGTGGAGGAGCCAGTTAGTGGATGTGATCTCCTAGGGCTGCTCATGGTCTCACCAAAGCCAGGACATAGCTTTGATGTGAATGTGAGATTTTTGCTCTCAGGAAACACTGAGAAGCCAGGCTTTGCCTGGGAACATGAGTCTATGGGGCAGAGGAGGAGGACGGAGATCTGGTGAGCAGAGCTGGATGTCATCTCTGCCAAGGGTCTTTTTTCTGGGTGAGCACAGAGAGCTTATTGAATCTGCCAGACTTGGGGCCCTCTCCTGGTGTTCCGTAGAGAGAACCACTTGGCTCTTAGCCAGTTTAATGATCAGCACACAAAGGACTAAGAGACATTTACAGCCTGACTCATGCCCCCTTGTGTCTCCACTAGCATCCCAGCTGAAGGACTGGTCCATAAGACCATGGGTTTGACCAGGCAATTTTCTTCTTGAAGGCTAGACATGCATAAGTCGATAAATATGGCTTATATCCTGGCTACATCACTGTGTTGGGGTTTGTTTGCTCTGTGTTTAGGGATTTTTATTTATTTGGCTTTTGTTCATGTGTTTATATGCATGTGCAATATGCGTGTGTGATGTTCATGTGTGTATATGTGCATGTGTGGAAACCAGAAGTTAATGTCATACGTCTTCTTCTATTCTCTCTCCCTGAATCTAGAACTTACCCATTTCAGCTAGACTGACTGGCCAGGAAGCTCCCCAAGTGCTAGAGTTACAGACGTGTGCAGCCATGTCTAGTTTTCATATGGGCTCTGGAGATTTGAACTCAGGTCCTCATGCTTGATCAACCACCACTTTACCCACTGAGCCCCCAGCCCATTTGTGTGTGTGTGTGTGTGTGTGTGTGTGTAGACATGGTCTCATGTAGCTCAAGCTGGCACTGAACTCACAGTATATGCAGCCAAAGAACTGATCATCCTCCTTCCTGAGTTCTGGGATTCTAAGTGTGAAACACCACACCTAGTTTGCATCACTGTTCCAGATACATGAGTGTAGAGAGGTGGCTTTAACCCCTTATATCTCAGATGAGTATCTGTAAGGTAAGAGTCAAAGAGATCCTTTACGTAAGCATTTAGCCTGGAATGGGGCTTCGAACTGCTCAGAAGAGTGATGACTGTGCAGATGATGGTGGTGACAATGGTGATAATGACTGTGATGGTGACGGTGATCGTGTATCTCTTGGTTACTGTTCTGTGGCTGTGATAACACACCCTGACAAAAAGCAACTTCAGGAAGAAAGGGTTCATTTTGGCATACAGTTCCAGAGGGGCTACAGTCTATCAAGGTGGGGAAGCATGGCAGCAGGGGCAGGGGGCTGACCTGGCAGTCAGGAAACAGGGATAACATTTTCTCCCCACATAAGAAGCATAGAGAGAAAAAGAAGTGGAATCGGGCTATAAAACCCCAAAGCCTACCCTTAGATATACTTCCTTCAGCAAGGCTCCATCACCGTCCCCAAGGGTGCCATCAGCTAAAGCTAAGTGTTTAAATACACAAGCCTTTGGGGGACATTTCTCACTCAAATGACAGCAATGTATAAGGAAGGGAGAACCCCAAAAAGTTATAGAGCATTAGGACTAATAAGGAGTTGTTTGTACAGTCCACCTTGATCCACAGGCTGGCAGATCTCTGTCCTTGCCTGGTACCTGGTGCACAGCCAACTCATCCTGAATCTGTTAGCATCTGCTCTAAGACCCTGTCCCAGTGCTACAGTTTATCTGCTGACCTCACACATAAACAAGAGTCTCACTTAGTCCTCTGTGCTTTTCTTTTCCATGATCAGATTCTCTGCTTCTAGAATTCTGCTTAGGAAGAACACACACACACACACACACACACACACACACACACACACACTCATTATCATATAATCTCAGCCAAAGACAGCCAGGCCATTGTAGGATGTGTTTATTCTTAAAGTAAGGAAAGATCTGGCAATGGTGTTCATGAAACTCAAAGTAATCAGACACTACTCTAGGGAAAGAGTTTAGGCAGAGGGATGGCCCTGGGGTTAGAAGTCTGGTCCACACTGTGGTAATTGGGAGACATCCAGCAGAAGACTCTGAAGTTCAAGCCCAGCCTCGGCTTTCTCAAGAAACTGAAAGAAAGAAAAAAATCGGAAGGAAACCACAGGGAGCATGACTCATTTTCTCCTTTTTATTCTGTCTAGGACCGAATCCCACGCACTGGTGCTGCCACCGTTAGGAGGGGTGTTCCTAGCTCAGTTAACCCAATCCAGAAACTCACAGACATGCTCAAAGTGTTGTCTTCGGGGTGATTCTAGATCCTTCAATTTGGTAATCAATATTACTAGTGTGGGCAGGCCCTACACAAAAGGTGAAGCTCTTGCCCTTGGCCATACCTCTGTCCTTAGGTCAGCGGGCTCAGAGTNGATAGATTTCTAGTGTACTAGAATCCTGACCTAAGTGACAGCACCATCTCTGAAGACCTGCTGCTAGTGACCTGCTGTGCTGCTTGCTGCATGGGATACTAACCAGCTGCCAGCACATCCTTCCCCAAACACTGTCAACTGCATGTGGCCTTCAGCCTTTGCACTGGTCACTGAGTGTGTGCCTAGTGCCTGGGCTGCCACTACAGGGACAGCAGAACAGCTTCTTCCTTGTTGTCCCATCAGAGAGCACTGTCCGCCTGGGGAACATCAGCTCCAGTGCTGGTTGCCAGCTCTGGGACGCTCCAGAGGCAGCTGGCTTCTGGGTATCATGCCTGAGGGCTCAAGGGCAGGAGTGTGTCCTGACAGCTCGAAGTGTCACTGTTGTCTCATAGGCCAGTGTGTGTTCACACACAGATGAGAGTTGTGGACAAGCATCCCACACCCTGACTCCACACAGTATCTCAGAAGAGCCACTTCTTGTCTCCTGGACAATACAATCTCTGTGTCTCCCCCTGGCCTCTTATTCTGAAAATGCAGCATTCTCAGAAGGCAGGTGTTTTAGTTTCATTGGTAAAGCCCTTGTTAAGCATACATGGCTTCAACCCGCAATAATGGAAAGAAACCCTATCTCAGAAAGCAAATGTTGAAGAGGGTGGAAATGCTAATTCTGCCCCCTTGTTTTGAACAGGAACTGAAATTCTGAGCAAGTCAGTTCGAATTATCTTCTCCACATTAGGAGTCTGTACATTTTTTGCAATCGGTTATATGGTGCTGCCGCTGTTTGCATACTTCATCCGAGACTGGAGGATGTTACTGCTGGCACTGACACTTCCCGGGGTGCTGTGCTTCCCCCTGTGGTGGTGAGTACAACTGTCATTCCCAGTCAGCCCTCTGCTCTGACAGGCAGGCTCCCCTAGAGATGAGCCCACTGCCCACCTAGCTGCATCTGCGTGCTCTCTCCTGCAGCTTGCCCTGGTGCCTCCAAGCTTGCAGCACCCTCTGCATCTCTGAGTGGGCACATGCACTGTACAAAGCCTGGTCCTTAGGAACTCTAGCCTTCTTCCATGCCAGTCTCATGCCCGTTTTCACGTTGTCTGTGGAGCTGGTACTGTTGGGCAATGGTTTAAACTCTGTCCTCAGTTTCAGACACTTTCCTTTCTTTAGAAATCCTCTTTCTCTATTCAACCACAGTGCAGTCCTCTCCAGCTGCCCACGAGCTCCACATGTGTGATGCAAAGTACAGAACCAGAAAATAGTGCCCTGAGCATGTTTAGACTGTTTTCCCTCTTCTTCCCCAAACAATACATACCAGCCACTCTTACACTGTGTTTACATTTTATTAGATATTGAGAGGCTGATGGTAGGTAGCTCAAAGGCAGCATACCCAAGGCCGGTCTCCAGCAAACTCCCCACAAATGGAGTGTTATACATCGTGTTGGATATTATAAGTAATCCAGAGGTACATGAATACAAGATGCGCATAGGTTATATACAAATCTTATACCTATTTTATTGAAGTTGCTTTGTTTTGCTGTGCTAGGGATGGAAGTCTTGTGCATGCTAGCAAGCACTCTTCCACAGAGCTACACTCTAGTCCCAATTTTGTTTTAGATGAGGCCCTGCTATGTTGCATAAATTGATCTTGAGCTCCTGGCTATGTAATTTGATGTAAGAGGGTTGAACATAAGAGAATTTTGGTATCTGCCAGGGGTCCTGGGACCAATTCTATAGAGACCAAGGAACATGTAACTGTTCTTTATAATTAGCACCTAAGGTGTACTTGTTATATATATATATATATATATATATATCCCTAACCCTAACCCAATGTATGTGTATATATGTATAAAACCATAACCATAACCCAATATGTATATATATAAAGTATATATATGCTTTGTCCTGAAAAATGATAATTATTTTTCAGCAGAATCTCCTATATTCTAGGCTTGCCCTGCACTCCTCAATATGAGCCAAGGGTGGCCTTATACTTCTTATCCTTCTGCCTCTACCTCCCAAATGCTAGGATAACAGGCGTTTGCTACCACAAATGGTTTAAGCAGTGCTGGAGATAGAGCCCTGAACTTCATGCATGCTAGGCAAGCTCACCCTGAGTCATATTCCCAGCTCCCCAAATTAGTTGTGTTTGAACAGTCGTAAAGAAGGTGTTATTTCTCCAATGGCAGTCCCCCCTCATGGAAACATTCATTTTAATATGGAGATTGAACCTAGGGTCCTATGTATACTGGGGAAGTGGTGTGCCATCAAGCTGATGCCCTCAAATGCTTCCCCAACCTAGTTTTGGAACAGCATGTGTGGGAATAACAAAGTTTGGAGATTCTTGACTAAGTCTTACCATGTAAGGATAACTGGAGGCTTTGGGAAGAGAACAGATTTCTTGTTTGCTTGTTTTNGGTTTTTGTTTTTTGAGACAGGGTTTCTTTGTGTAGCCATAGCTGTCTTGGAACTCACTCTGTAGCCCAGGCTGGCCTCTAACTCAGAGATCCGCCTGCCTCTGCCTCCCGAGTGCTGGGACTAAAGGCGTGCACCTCCACCTGACAAGAACAGATTTTTTTTTAAAAAAAGAAAATGGAAATAAAGTACTAGCCACAGCCCCCTCTTTAGAATGTCCCTTCTTTACTTTCTCATATTTAAACAAGACAAAAGGAGACCGTTTGCCTTGATACTCACTTCTCCCTCAACTCTCTCTAATTCATCAAGGTTTTATTGTGTTCTTTCAAACATTTCTTCTAGAAATTACCCATTACTAACTGCTCAATTGCCACCTGCTTACGTGACTAAGGTAGTAAAGGTTTCTTTGGTCACTTTGTGGACTTCACAGTTTGATTCTCTCGGTTGCCCCGTGACACCTGCCTGGGAAATTGGCTAGAAGGACCTTCATCATTCTGCAGCTGTCACGCAGCCACAGGAGTTGGCAAGTGTCCCCCTTGGCCTGATCTGGGGGATGGCTCAGATGGCCTCCTCCAAGCTCTACTTCCTTTTACCCCTAGGCTGCTGTGGTTTTACAGCAGTAACATTTCAGAGTGAGGAAGATATAAAGGTTGGGGTGGAATTAGAACTTGGAAAAAATAACCTTTTCTGGTTTGTTTTGCTTTGTTTCTTATTTCACTGGTGTTTGAAAGATCCGTTNATTTTTTTAATTTCATGCATAAGGGTGTTTTGTCTGCATGTGTGTCTGTGCACCATATGCAGGCAATGCCAGGGACAGCCAGAAGAGGGCTCACATCCCCTGGAATTGAACCCAGGTCTTCTGGAGGAGTAGCCAGTGCTCTTAATCTACTAGCCCTTGAAAGACAGGTTTTTGAAAGAGCCACATGTTATGCTGACTTATCTGGAAGTTTCCTCTGNAACCCAGGCTGAGGGTCAGTAAGGAAGGNCAGGCCATGCTCCACACAACTCTGTGCCCAAGATGTTGCAGTCACAAAATACATGACAAGGAAGGAAGGNTTTACCCTGGTTCACGGTTCGCCTGCAGGGAAGCCGTGGCAGCAAGAGCTTGAGGCTACTGGTCACACTGTGTCCAGAGATAGGAAGCAGAGAGCACTGAGTGCCGGTGCTCAGCTCACTTTCTCCTTCTCTTCAGTCCAGCCACATCAGGCTCTGTCTTCCCACCTCAGTTAACTCAGTCTAGAAACTTGTTATGAGCTTGCCCAGAGGGTGATAGAGAGTCACTGAAATGTCATACTGTACCCTAGAAATAGAATCTATGTGTTGATTAAAACTAGAGTGTTTGCAACATTCAAATGACCTAGGACCTTCTTGCTATGTGTGTTTGCTGATATCAAATCTGTGGTTATAGAAGGTTAGGAACTATTGCAAATGAATTCTAGGTTTATTCCCGAATCTCCCCGGTGGCTCATATCCCAGAGGAGATTTGAAGAGGCAGAACAGATCATCCAGAAAGCTGCAAAGATGAACAGCATTGTGGCGCCGGCAGTGATATTNGATCCTCTGGAGGTGAGTGAGCAGGTGTGTACAGACACCTCCTTTTCAGATCAACTCTGCAGCCTTTCTGTTATGGAAATTTAATGTAACCCACTATTTGTTAAGTGCCTACAATGCACCAGGCACTGCACTAGGCATCAGGCATGTTAATCATGATTACATTATCAGATAAAATCTTGGGAGGTATGGTGCTGCACACCTGTTGTCCAGCCTNCTCAGGAGGTGGAGGCCTGAGACTTCTTAAGTCCAGGCACTTAGGGCCAGCTTGAGTAACATAGCAAGATGTCATCTTTCTTTCTGAAAAATATACCTAAAGGATTATTTATAAATTAAAANCGGGGCTAGAGAGATGGCTCAGNGGTTAAGAGCACTGACTGCTCTTGCAGAGGTCCTGGAATTCCAAGCAACNACATGGTGGCTCACAACCATCTNTAGTAGAATCTGATGCCCTCTTCTGGTGTGCAGCTATACATGTAGACAGAGCACTCATACATAAAATAAAAAAANNAANTNAAANNAANTNAAAAACAATGTTAGGCATTTGTGGTGTTTTGTTTTGGTTTAGGGTTTTTTTGGTTTTTGTTGTTGTGGTTTGTTTGTTTGTTTTTCAAGACAGAGTTTCTGTGTGTGACCCTGGCTATCCTGGAACTCGTTCTGTAGACCAGGCTGGCCTCAAACTCACAGAGATCCGCCTGCCTCTGCCTCCTGAGTGCTGGGATTAAAGACATGCACTACCACTGTCTTGTGGTTTTTTTGTTGTTGTTGTTTGTCGTTTGTTTTAACTGTCTTTCAATTCATATGCCCAGTTGTTGATTGGCAGTTTTATTTCATTAATATGTAACTTGTGTGATTCTTTGTGAATTCTGGATATTAGCCCCTTNTCTTCACTGTAGCTGGTAAAGAATTTCTCCCATTCTATGAGGTATTTGCTCTGTGATCATTTCCTTTGCTGTGTGGAAAATTTTAATTGCGTGTCGTCCTATCTGCTGTTATTTGGGGATTTTCCTGTGCTGGTAAGGCTCTGTTCAGGAAATTTTTCCTTACCCCAATGTCTTGAAGAGTAACTCCTAAGTTTTCTTCTAGAAGTTTAGCATTTCCAGTTTTAAATTCAGACCTTTTATCCATTTTGAGTTGATTTTTGGACAGGTGTAAGATGGGAATCCAGTTTCATTCTTTGCAGGTGACAATCCAGTTTGTCAGCATCACTTGTTGAATGGACTTATCTGTTTGCAAGTTTCCAACTTCGTGTTGGCATTTGCACCTAACCATTGCAAAGTTATATACTGATGATCTTTATAACATAATATTTTATTCTTTGGGAATTTCACATCATGCACTCCAGTTCCACTCACCTCCCAGTCCTTCCATGTCTGCCCTTCACCCCTGTATCCTTCTCCCCAAAAGAAGAAAAACAAATTCACATNGCTCTTCCNTCTTTCCCTCCTCTCTGTCACATGTCCCTTTGTTGTGGTGGCATTGAGAGCTGGGGTGTGTCACACAGTTTACCCCTTTGCCCAAATAGCTTTTCCTGCAAGTGTTCATTGCAGTGAGCTACTGGTCTGGTTCAAGGCCTCTGGCCTCTGGTACATCATCAGTACTGGACCCTCACTGNAACTCCTCTNGGATNTCCTGTTNTTGCCTTGAGTCATGGAGATCCNGTGGCTATGGTTCTGCAGGACCAGCCCCTTCACATGCTCCAGCAGCTCATGGATGGGGTGGATTATGTGGAGGGGAGACNACTCAAAGCCCTAGATGTGGGCCTGAGTGGTANCTGAGTTGGTCAGTCTGGGCCTCCACAGGGATGCCCCCTGAAGGCAAGGGGCAGAGCCANCTCTCCCACACTTGCCATGAGAGTCAGCTCTCTGCTGAGGCCGCCCTTGAGGGGTGGGTCCAGCTCTCCTGTGCCCAGGTTACTGGGGTAGCTCTCCCATGAGGGGTGNTGCCAGCTCTCCCACTGGGGTGGCTGGTAAGGGTTGGGGCCAGTTCTCCCAGGGCCATCAAGGGGCAGGGCTAGCTCAGCACAGCTCTCGGACCTCAACATGGCCCCAGGTGGCAGACCAGACCCCAGGCATCTGCATGGCCATGGCCCTCAGCCACAGCTCAGGCCTGAACAACACCATGGCCTTGGATGGCAGCACAGGCCACCCAGATCAGTATGGCCCCAGTGGCAGCATGGCCCTCGGATATCAACATGGCCTCAGTGGTGGCCCAGACCACAGACATATATGTGGCCCTTGGTGGTAACATGGGTCATGGACATCAACGCAGACTCCAGCTGCAGTTGGATCACAGACTCAGACATGGTCCTCAGCTGCAGGCCAGGCCAGAGGTCACCATGGCCTCAGATGGCAGCACAGGCCCCTCGGATCAGTATGACCTCAGCAGCAGCATTGCCCTTGGGCGTTAACATGGTCTTAAGTGGTGGCCCAGACAATAGACTTCCACTCGCCCTGGCCTTCGGTGGTAACACCAGCTACAGACATCAACACAGACCATGGTTGCATCAAGGCCATGGACCCAGACATGTCCCTTGGTGGCAGCCTGGACATCACATGGCCTCAGGTGGCTGTGCAGGCCACTCACACCAGCCTTTTCTTCACTGCTTTCCCATCTTCAGTTTCGCCTCTCTTCACAGCACATGGACCATTCTGCTTATCTTTCTCTCCAGTTTCTCCACTATTTGCTCATGGTGGTGACAAGAGGCAAGATGCTAAGAACCCTAAGGAACAGACACTACATGCTAGAGTACACAGAAAGACATCAGGGTAGCCAAGGCCCGAAGAGGCAAGTTCACACTTGGAGGACAGTGAGATTAACACAGGCAAGTAGAGAAGTTAGGGTATTGCTGGCNAGGATGAGGGAGAGAACCCTCAAGACACCTGGAGAAGACCCTGGTGGCTGCATCAGTAGTTTGCATGGTGTGTGCTAGGGCATGCACTACTGGCTTCACCAGCAAGCGGGACTCTGTGGAGGATGGTGGACATNCCAGTGATACAGCCCCAGGATTTCAGCCATCTCTGGCTATCAGGACCCTTTCCAGACCTAGGCCACAGCTGGAATCTTCATTCCAGTGGCCATGAACCCATACCTGGACAAAGCATCCTTAATCCTTCGCTGTTTGAATTCAAAAGTTCATCCCAGTCCTAGTAAACTTAACTGGATACAAGAAGGACATTGGTCATAATGATGCTTCTGCCTTTCAAGGCTTTGTGTGTATTAGCATTTATCAGATAGAAAGCTTCATTCCTATCTTCAAGAAATGTAGTGTGATAGTGTGGTTATGGAGATAATATCTACACAGAGGAAAACATCATTGACATGAACAAAAAAGAACAAAGTCCAGAAACATAAACCCCTGATGCGACCTTTTATCTGCCTGCTGCCATGTGCATCTCTCTTGAACTGGACACATCTANGAAGGGAAANGGAGCCCTTGATTTCCTAGCCCTGCCATCTCCCCTGCTCACGACCCACTTGGACCCTGTGTAGGAAGGAGGATCTGCAGCAGCCTGCACCAGCCAATGCAGCCTATTCAGCATGCCAGTGAAGAGACTACGAGGTACAAGGCACTCTGCCTGACTCATGTGATGCTCATGTGAGCCATTGCTAGAAGGTCTAGCCGTGAGCTTCATTTTTCAGGAAAGGAGATGGAGGCACAGANAAATGACTTACCAGAGATCACATTGCTACTGAGCTATGATTTTCCTGGGTTTCTCTGGGATCAAGAGCATGCTCTAATGAATGGCAATTTTCAGTTTATGTCAGGGGCTGTGATGTTAACTTGGACAGGAAGCCATATAGAGTCACATCATCTTGAAGAGTAACCTTAATCGTCCCTGGCTTTGGAAGAANCTCCTTCAACCTACTCATGTACCTTATCCAGAGACATTTGGGTGGCTTTCCCCAGAGCAGGGACAATCACTGGATCCAAGAATATACTGTCCTGATATTTCTGCACCTTGCTGCTAATCATAGTCACCTATGAAGCTTTAAGTAAACAGGCTCCCAAGTCTCCAGTCCCAATGAAAGATTCAGAGGAAGCTGGCCTGAGGAGACCTGGCAGTCTGCATTTCAANAGAGGCCCTACAGAAGTGNGATGTGTTGATTCAACCTGGCCCTTAGGTCCTGTGTTGTATGTGGAATCCCTAGAGCCCTGCACGGAGACTTCCAATTCCCATAAATTTAGGCTTTTCTTTGTGCTAACAACTAATATTGTATTATATTATATTATATTATATCATATTATATATTGCTGGATATAAGTCATTCATACAGTGCAACAAAGAAAGGGCACCATTAGAGATGAGAAGATGGCTCAGTGGCAAAAGTGCTTGCCATGCAAGTGTGAGGACCCAGGTTCAGATCCCAGGAACCCATGCAAGTGTCTAGAAGGCATGGTGGCCCACTTATAATCCCAACCTTAGACTGAGTGTCTTAGTTACTTTTCCATTGCTGTGACAAAACACCATGACCAAGGGAACTTAAATCATTTAAGTGACCTTGGGTTTCAGAGGTTTAGTCTATGATAGCAGAGCAAAGGCATGACGGCAGGAACAACTGAGAACTCACATCTTGATACACAATTTGGAGGCAGAGAGAACACACTGGGAAGAGTGTGCCTTTCAAAACCTAAAATCTGCCCCCAGTGACACACCTTCTCCACCAAAGTCATACCTCCTAATCCTTTCCAAATAGTCCTACCAACTGGAGGCTAAGTATTCAAATATATGGGGGCCATTCTCATTCAAACCACCAGACATGGGATCCCTAGAACAATCAGGCTAGCAAGATTAGCCATGTTAGAGACTCTAGGTTTGATTGAGAGAAAGCACGCACACACACACACACTGCTCTCTACGCATTTTGGAGCTTCATGGCTCTTTCAACTCAATAGGCTTTACAGATCCCATCTCAGAGTGAGAAAGGCTACTCACATGTTAAAGTTAAGTGGAGGAAAAGCTGGTCAGCACTCATCAGTGAGGCTGATGCCATTTATTTTGAAGGCTTCTAACTAAAATGGGCTACAGTAAACATTTTAAAGCATTGGAAACTCAGGAAACAATATGGAAGATAGGGCAGAGGGGCCAGAGCCAGATGATGAAGAGAAATTATGGGAAATGCTAGCTTCTGGACATGACACAGCCGTTGCACAGCACTTGCAGCAGCTGAGGTTATCTGCAAGACCCAGGCCTTCAACCTCCCAGCGTGCGAGTGGGAGATGACATCAACCCTTGGTCCTAGCTGAGGAGCTATTGGTAGGTAATGGCTGCTGGCGAGGAAGAGGGAGTCATTTTCTTCACGGGTGTAACCAGGTATGAAAGGAGGAGGAGAAGATGCTGGGAAGAAGAAAGATTTCGGAGGGAGTGGGAAGAGAATATGATCGAAATCCATTAGAGGCATGCGTGAAATTGTCCAAGCCTGCGTTTAGAATTATGGTTTAAATAAAGAGTTAGAATGAGTACCATATTTGGAGATGTCCTTGCTGCCCTCAATTTCTGGACTTGAAGGCATATCAGAGGTTCTATAAGAGTTGTGTGAACGGGCTCGGGTGTAGTTCAGTGGGTAGAGAGCTCACCTAGCACACACAAAGCTTCAGTTCCCAGCATCAAACCTGGCATGGTAATACATGCCAGGAATCCCAGAATTGTGGAGGTGGAGGAAGGAGGTTCCGAAGTTCAAGACCATGCTCACCTACATAGTGAGTTAAAGGCCAGCCTGGGATACATGAGACCCTGTCCTAAAATAATAGTAACAATAATAATGATAATGATAACAATTTTTAAATTAAATTAATAAAAAAGTGGTGTATGCCCAAGTTGTTCCCATAGGTACTTCCTGCCTACCTCTTTATCTTATGGTTTATTTGTGTTACTTTAGCTACAGGAGCTAAATTCCTTGAAGCAGCCNAAAGTCTTCATTCTGGACCTGTTCAAGACTCGGAACATTGCTACAATAACAGTGATGTCTGTGATGCTGTGGTAAGCAATGAGTGCTCTGGGAATACAGATGTGTGACACCCAAGTATGCAAGTGATTTTTTTTTAGTTTGAAGGAATGTGGCAAAGCCTAGGCTTCCCCTGCAGCAAAATGAGAATTGTGACATTCTAAGGTCTTTAGACATGTCTCAGATTGCTTGACTGGACTGAATACTGGGAAAGTTACAGGTAACAACAAGTCTGCAATATGGGGACTCACCTTGGAAGGTGATGGGCTTGAGGCTGCAGATGCCCCTGGGGACCAAAGCAGAAATGTTAAGTCTCCACCTGCTTTCTGGAACTGAACAGCGAAGTTAGTATAACCTGCCTCTCCAGTAGCAAATTAACACAAGACTTTAAGGCACAGAAGTAATGACCTGACTTTATTAACTAGATTTAGTAACAAATCTTCAAAGAAATAAAGAAGGAAAAATATTATCAGCCTATCTGCCCCAGAGATAATAACACACACATGCATGCACGCACACACACACACACACACACACACACACACACATACACACACATATACAGAGAGACAGAGACAGAGACAGAGACAGAGCTGAATTCCAGAACTGGCAGGCTCTCTATTTTAGAACTATGCTGTTTTGCAGTTAGAAAAAAGATCAGTATGAACTATCCTGAGCCATGGCCTCTGTGAGCTGTCTTCAGTCTTAGCTACCTGCATACATCACTCATGCAATGTATCCAACTAAGGGCACCAGGAAGCCAATAATCACCAAGACCTAGCCCCATCCAAGCTGCTCTTACACTACATGTGAGCGACACTGAATCTCTGCAGCAGTAAAGTTCACTTTTTCATGTTGCTTTGGATTAGTCCTATGTCCCCACCTGCTCTAATAGAGACCCAAGCATGTTCCTGAAAGCCTTCCTCAGAGATGTGTGCTCTCCAATCATGCTCAGATGTCCTAGCAGGAGCATCTGCACTGTTGACTAGTGGTTTATTCAGAATGGCAGTGTTCTACAGCACTTCTGCAGAGACAGAACTATTTGGATCTGTGTTGTCCATCATAGTAGCCACCAGACTCATGTGGCTACTAAGCACATNAGTGTCATTACAACTGAGAAACTGAACTTACAATCTCACTTTAATGTATTTCCATTCAAATAGTCCCACATGGCTAGTGCCTGCTTAGAGGACACAGGACCAACTCATGACCGATACCAAAGTTTAGAGAGCCATGGGCCGTNTTTTTGTGATTGTGTCATTTGTCTGTCTTTCAGGATGCTAACCTCAGTGGGTTACTTTGCTCTGTCTCTCAATGTTCCTAATTTACATGGAGATGTCTACCTGAACTGCTTCCTCTCTGGCCTGATTGAAGTTCCAGCTTATTTCACAGCCTGGCTGCTGCTGAGAACCCTGCCTCGGAGATACATCATAGCTGGGGTGCTCTTCTNGGGAGGAGGTGTGCTTCTCTTGGTCCAAGTGGTNCCTGAAGGTAAGAAGCTAGCCCAGGCTAACAGCATACCAGAAACCTGGATACATTAATTGTCTAGAGTATCAATACCNGGGACCAGCCTCTCAAGANTCACCACTCCCCTTTAACACAACTCTGACATCACCAAATGTTCATCAGTGGGATAGCTGACTGTGATACTTTCTATGTTCCCAACAACTGTCCTAGTAGGGTATGGTGGCCCACTCCTAAAATCTCAGCACTTGGGAGGTAAAGGCAGGAGGACCAGTTCAAAGCTAGTCTCAGTTGCATAGCTAATTTGAGGCCAGCTCAGGCTGCATGACACACTGTCANAGTTTTTCCCATAGGTACTTCCTGCCTAACTCAAACACAAACAAAAACAGCAAGATAGTGCAAGCAGAATGGTTCAGTGGGTAAAGGTGCTTTCCACCAAGCCTGACACCTAACTTCCATCGTTAGAAGCCCCATGGGGGAAGGAGAGGACTGACTCCAGCATCTCTTCCTCTCACCACACACATGACCCACACTGGCCTTGAACTCATTACATAGCCTAGGCTAGCCTTGGATTTGTGGTCCTCCTGCTTCAACCAGTGAAGTATTCGTAGTTGGGATTATTAGCATGCACCAGAAGCTGGGAGGATAGCTCAGTGGTTAAAGTGCATGAAGACCAGAGTTCAGATCCCAGAACCCACATAAATGCTGGGCAGGCATGATGGTTCACCTGTAACTCCAGCCTTGCATGACTACACACATCCAAAATCATGCAAACAGCACATACATGTGCACACCACATGAAAAAAAAATGAAAAAAGAATTTTTTTTAAGCATGCACCATTGAACCTTACTAGAAGTAGATTTCTTAATAATTAAAAACAGGAAAGGAAGGACTGTCCCCTCTCTTTAGAGATCAAGCTTAATTGTATTAACATCTAACAACTCACCATGAAACTGTTGTAACAAGTAAGACAAGTGGACAGAGGTCACAGTATGCATTAATAATTCAAAATAAGAGTAGCTCAAAGTCCAAGGCCACCCATTGCCTTCCAGCTTCAACCATCTGGTGATTAGGATATTTGAGGACAGAGTGTTGTCTAGCAGTACTTTATGAGGGAACTACCACATTACAGCAAAAAAGGACCATGAAGTAACTGAATTCAGTATTGAGTCTAGAAGCACCGTGTCTGAAATAAAGCTCTTTTCCAGATTATAGCTCGGTGTCCATCGGCCTGGTGATGCTAGGGAAATTTGGGGTCACCTCTGCCTTCTCCATGCTGTATGTCTTCACTGCAGAGCTCTACCCGACCCTGGTCAGGAACATGGCTGTGGGCATCACCTCCATGGCCTCTCGGGTGGGCAGCATCATCGCTCCCTATTTTGTTTACCTGGGTGAGATGCATCTTGTTCTATCTTTAAATAAGTAGGTTTTTTCAAATCTATGTGTATTTTGCATGTGGGTGTTATGTGCATTGTGTGTATGAACATGGCCTTCTTTGGCCAGTCCCCTCATAGGAGAAGTTGGTTTGGGTCCTGTGCTGGTCACACTATAACTGAATCACTTCTCCATACTCTGACTGCTCAGTTCACAGCCCTGCTGCAGGCACATTTCATCTTAAAGCCCTCACCAGTTTCTTTTCATGATTCTCAGTGACCCCATGCATGTAGTAGTAAGGATCCTCCTGCTATGACTCTGTTAGATTCCCCCCCACTCTCTCTTTCTCTCGCTCTCTCACTCTCTCTGTCTCTCGATTTAACAAATTTTCTATTTTATGTGTATGACTATTTAACCTGAATATAAGTGTAGCACTTTTGTACCTGGTGTCCAGGGAGGTCAGAAGAGAGTGTCTGATCTCCTGGAATTGGAGTTCTGGAAGGGGTGCTGCGAATGGAACTTGGACCCTCTGCAAGAGCAACAAGTGGTCTTAACCACTGAACCATCTCTCCAGGCCTGAATTCTTATACGGGTAACCTCCTCGGTGTGAGCAGGAAGCGGGCAAAGGAATGGAAAGAGCAGAGGTTCTAACGAGTGGC
>LZPO01017435.1:184532-197686 GCA_001675575.1 Neotoma lepida
TACACCTGCTGTACACATCTGTTGTCCCTGCTATTTGAGGGGATGAGAAAGGTGGTCATTTGGGGTCAAAGTTGCAGAAAAAGCCAGGGCAATATATCAGGATCATTTCATAAAATAAATATAAATAGAATTATAAATGTAACTTCTTCATTAGACAATATTACTTTAGAATCACACACTTGCTGTTTTTATACTTTATCTTTTTTTTAAAATTTTAGGATATATTATTTGCACAAAATAATGGGTTTATTGCGAGGTTGTGTGTTTGTTTTGAGACTGGGTTTCATTGTGTATCCTTGGCTGACTTGGAACTCTATAGACCAGGCTGGCCTCAAATTCACAGAGATCCACCTGCCTCTGTCTTCCTAGTGCTGGGATTAAAGGCCTCTGCCACCAAGCCTGACAGGCTTTTTTCTTTGTTTGATATTTCTACCAGTCAGCTCCTGAGTTAACAGTAAAAATAACTAATGAGGCTTTAACCCTAGACTTAGATCCTTAAAGTTTGAAGCTAAATTTTTACATTTGCTTAAATCAATAAGACAGAATGATTTCTTAAGAATATAAAGCACAGAATGGAATCTGGAAATTAAAATTCACTGTTTGCAGCCTCATGACCGTGGTCTCAAAAGTTGTCTCGATTTTTTTTATATGACTATTATAATTTTATGTGAATAGACGTTTTGCCTGCAGGTATGTCTGTGCACCACGTGTGTGCCTGGTGCTCAGCAGGCCAGAAGAGGGCTTTAGTTTCCCTGGAACTGGAGTTACAGAAGGTTGTAAGCCACCGATGTGTGCTGGGAATCGAACTTAGATCCTCTGAAGGAGCAGACTCTCAGCGGGATACAATCCCTTTCTGACCCACAACAAAAAGTTGAGAGGGTAGGCTATTTAATACTTAAATTCTAAGCCTTCCCCCAGTGAACACCCAACTTGGTCACTACTTCCCTAAAGGAGCCCAAAGAGGGGGTGTGGCCTGAGGAGACCCCGCCCCCTTCCCCAGCTTCCTCAAGGCGGGAGGTTACAGAGGCCCCGCCCCCGCCAAAGGCGTCCTCTCTCCAAGCTTCCTCACTTTAGGGCCGTCCTTCACAAACAGCTGGGTCAGTGGTCAAGGGACTCCAAGCCCCCGTCACCACCCGCCCAATTCTGAAGCCAGGCTCCAACCCGCTTCTGCACCGCCCAGCCAGTTCTGAGTCCTGGGCCAACTCTGGCCCAGGCATCCGCGGGTCCAGCACCCGGCACAGGTGGCCTAGGCCCAGACCCAGGGCCTGTCATGGCTTCACGCCCTACGTATTGTTGGCACTGGCGGGTCAGAGGCAGCGGGAGGAACTCACGAGCTTTGTAAAGGTCTGCGGATGCCGTCCTCGCGCCTCTCTTAGACGGGTGACCGGTGGTCCGCGCGCCCCCTAAGCCCAGATGTCTTCAGGTTCACGGCCCCACACCCTAAACGGCTAAGGACTGACTGTATGTCAGCCTACGACGAGGTGACCGCCTTCCTGGGCGAATGGGGACCCTTCCAGCGCATCATCTTCTTCCTACTCAGCGCCAGCATCATCCCCAATGGCTTCACTGGTTTGTCATCCGTGTTCCTGACAGCGATCCCTGACCACCGTTGCCTGATACCGGACACCGTGTACCTCAGCAGCGCATGGCGCAACCACAGTATCCCATTGGAGACGAAGGACGGGCGACAGGTGCCCCAGAAATGCCGCCGCTACCGACTGGCCGCCATCGCCAACTTCTCTGCGCTGGGACTGGAGCCAGGACAGGACGTGGACCTGGAGCAGCTGGAGCAGGAAAGCTGCCTGGATGGCTGGGAGTACAGCAAGGATGTCTTCTTGGCCACCATCGTGACCGAGGTAGGTGGCAGGCCCCTATCAGTGTCTGGTGACAACCGCGGGTGACGGTTGTAGTCCTTCGTCCAACGCACAAGTTCCCTGGTGATGGGCATCCTTCAGTCAGGACTCCCAGGAACATAAATTTATGNGATGACTTCTAGCCACAGTATGTCCCTCAGAGTACAAGTGTCATGCTGGCCATCGTCCCTACAGCCACATTGAAGATGGAGTCCAGAAGGTCCTGCCCCTAGGAGATGCCCTGAGTGATGCGACTTTCTCTAGTGATGTGATCCAGAGGAGCGGAGTTAGGACTTGGTCCAGATAGCATTTATGTTCAGAAAGGAAATACTCTATGCAGAACTTTTCTCAGTTAAGTAAACACGTGTCCCAAACTCTCTTCCATTTCTCTAGTTACTCTCCCCTCCTTCACCTGTCCTTACCTCAAATGAAGTCTCATCCTGCCCCAAGAGAAATTGTTTTCCGTTTACCCTCGATGGATTGTTATTTCTCAAGGACCCCTGGGTCCGAAGATCTGTCCATTCAGGGTGACTTTATATGGAGTNTTTTCCACAATGTTCTGAGACAAGGTCACTGGCGAGGTTTAATTATGGCATATAACCTTCATGTAGGGAGTGGTGGAAACCTAAAGCCTCATCCCCTTGCTCTTTCTTCTTGGGTGACATTGACTCTTTGCAGTCTCTCAGCTGGAGATGTGACATGCTATTTAATGGTGCGTGTGGATGTGTTTTGGGGACTTAGGCACCAATTGTCGTTTCCTGGAGTCTCTGCAGTACTGAGTATGCAGAACAATGAAAAGAGTCTTCTGTGTTGGTGTGGTTTGAATGAGAATGGCCGTGATAGGCTCATAAATTTGAATGTTTGATCCACCACTGTTGGAACTGTTTGGAAAGTGTTGGGAGGTGTGGCTTTGTTGGAAAACCCATGGCCTTGTTGGAGGAGGTGTGTCACTGAGGGTGGGCTTTGAAGTTTAAAAAGCCCATGCCATTCCCCGTTACCTCTCTCCCTCTCTGCCTCATGGTTGTTGTCTGAATATGTAAGCTCATCCCTGCCTGTCTGCCTGTTGCCATGCTCCCTGCCATGATGGTCATGGACTTACCCTCTGAAACTGTAATTAAGCCCCCAATAACATGCTTTTTTTTATGAGATCCCTTGGTCATAATGTCTCTTCACAGGAATAGAAAAGTAACTAAGACATATGTCATCCAGCTTCAGGTTCAGTGAGTGTCAGGGATGAGGATTCACCAGTTAGGGAGCCTCTCAGTGAGTCTAGCTGTTAGGTCCAGATCCAACAGCAAGAAATGATAGCAGGGGCATGTACAGAAAGAAACGACAGAGAGAGGCTAGGAGTCCTTGTGTGGCATCTAAGCCTCTTGGAGGCAGGGACTGAGCTTCCTTACAGGGGCTCCCAGGCCCCAGGTATGTTGCTTCAGGTGGTTGTCATCCTTCAAGGGTAGAGTCCAAGAGCAGCTCCATAAGACTCACTGCCTCTACATACCACATTATGGATGTTTGGAAATTTGATGTCCCCCAAACCTGTGCCTCCCTACTACATAAGTAAGTAGTAAGTACGAAAGCTGAGCTCCATTGGGAACTTTGAACCTAGTGACATCATGCCAGGGCCAGGCATCACTGCCTAACAGAAATAATGAATTAGGTAGCTGAGTGCAATAGATTAGGTTTCTGCGTCTCCCTGAATCTTGACAGGATGCTGGAGGAGGGAGATTTTTTATTGGAACTTTTTTATTGAAATGGCAAGTGAATAAATTATGAGTCTTTCTAGAAGGCTAAAGAACTAAGGGATAGACAAAAGAGAAACTTGAGGAGCTACAAGACTGGCCAGAATGTTTTAAGGGAGATGTGATTCTTACTCCACTGACTGNAGCTTGGCTCTGTNGGGTTAGCCAAAAGAAAGAGACTCTTTCTATGAGGTCAGAGAGCTTTGTGAGCCCACGTTTCAGGAAAGCTTGGTGAGCTACATGCTTGTAGGCTGGCCNCTCTTCTTGCTCCATGCTNATCTCTGGGACACCTGGAAACTCCTACGCACTATGCTGTGCTTCTGGTCCAGAACTACCCCTTCCTCTGAGAACCTGGGTGATTTTTTAGGTTGCTGGGCCACCTGCTCTGTGGTTTCACAGAAACTCAGTCCAGCCTGCAGGCAGAAAATTTTCTGTATAGCTTTCTGGTGCGTATGAGTTAGGACTCCTACATCTGAAGTCTGACATGGCTCTGCATTGTCCTACACCATACCTGTCTCTGCTTCCCTTAAGTCTCTTGCCAAGACACTGACAGGACTCCAACTCGCTCCCTGTTGTTCCAGANGAGCTTTTCCATCAGTCTTGCCTCTTGCCTAGATCATATTGGAAAATGAGAATTCTTCCCACTGTTATCCACAACCCACTGGAAGAAAAGTCCTGGCACCCCAGGTGGTGGGGCTGGCATGAGTCTGAAATATAGAGACCAGAGACACCTGGAGCCAGGGCCTCACTGCCTGCCTGTGCTAGTTTGTCTGTCTGTCTNTCTCTCTCTCTCCCCCTCTCTCTCTGGAGAATCAGAGACCCTCATGTAGGCAGAATTTTCCTGTCCCGCAGCCACTCTCAACTACTCAGAGGCTTAATATTAATTACAAATGCTTGTCCAATAGCTTAGGCTTGTGACTACCTACTTAAATTTAAATTAACCTGTATTTCTTGTCTATGCTTTGCCATGTGGCTCATGCATTGTTACCTCATTTTCTACATGTCCTGCTTCCTCAGAGGCTGGCTGGCATCTTCCTGATTCTGCCCTTCTTTCTCCCAGCATTCTCCTAGTCTGGATCTTCTGCCTAACCTTATTCTGTTCAGCTGTTGGACAGTCAGCTTCTTTATTAAACCAATCACAGCAACATATATTCACACAGTGTAAAGGAATATTCCACAGCACCCTCATCTTTGCTTGTTCAGCTGCACGGCAAACCAAAGGTAGACACTGTGGCATGTATAGCCATAGTAGACACAGCTGGCAGGGAGGTGTGAAACTGAGCCTCTNTCTTGCTCAGAACTATCATCTTGGGACAAACCTCTAATAGTGACACAGCCAGGGGTCATAGAGCAAGCAAAAGAATTTATTCTAAATATTGAAGTGTGGGGTTCATCTAGACTTTGAGGAGCTAGGCCCAAAGCCTAAGCCCAGGAGATACCATGATACTGAAGGTTGTTGCCTTTATCCATTGACTCACTCATGTATCATATGGTTTCCAGGTCATTCCTCTATTCCCAGCACTGTGGCCGTGATAGAGACTTCGGGAGTATCTTAGTTATCACTGTCATCATGATAAAAGAAAAAGCAACTTGGGGAGGAAAGGGTTTATTTCACTTACACCTCCAGGTAACAGTCCATCACTGAGGGAAGTCAGGGCAGGAACCTGGAGGCAGGAGCCAATACAGAGCCCGTGGAGGGGAGCAGCTCACTGCCTTGCTCACCATGCCTTTCTCAGCCTGCTTTCTTATAGAGCCCAGAGCCACCAGCCCAGGGGTGGCACCTCCCACAGTGGGCTGAGCCCTCCCCCATCAGTCACCAACTTAGAAAATGCCCTACAGTTGGCTCTCATAGAGGCATTTTCTCAGTTGAGGTTCTCTCCTTTCAAATGACTCTAGCTTGTATCAAGTTGACATAAAACTAGCCAGCACAGGTAGCAACTACTACTTATCTTCTTCCTGAGACTTTGAGGCAAGAAGCTACTACTAAATTTTTTTTTCAGTTTTATTTCATGAGATTGAGTCTTGCTAAGTTGCCTAGGCTGGGTGTCTTAGTTGGGTTTGTATTGATGTGAAGAGACACTATGACCATGGCAACTCTTACAAAGGAAAATATTTAATGAGTGGCTCATTTACTCTTCAGAGGTTAATTCATTATTATCATGGCAGGAAGCAAGGCAGCATTCAGGCAGACATGGTGCTGGAGAAGGAGCTGAGAGTTCTTANGTCTTGATCCAAAAGCAACAGGAAGTTGAGACACTGGGCAGTATCTTCAGCATATATGAGACCTCAAAACCTGCCTCCACAGTGACATACTTCCTCCAACAAGACCACACCTACTCCAACTAGGCCACACCTCCTAATAGTGCCACTCACTTTGGGGGCCATTTTCTTTCAAACCACCACACTGACCACAAGTGATCTTCCTGCCTCTAGCTCCTGAGTGATGGGTTTACAAAGTCTCACATCTAGGATTTACCATTAATTGTAATGGAAAGCAGAACAAAATGTTTTTAGGAATTCATGGCGATGCAGTCAAACTAGGTACATCTTGGAGGATANTTTTTGCCTTTGGGGCACAGATCCTATCATTTTTTCATTCCAGGTAGTTCACAGGCATAAGAAAATTTAGTCCTAGGAGACTGTATCCACCCCATCTTCCCATAGTAGAAAAATAATGCTCATTATGTATGAGGTCAAGAGATGGCCTTCTTGGGGCTGGAGAGATAACTCAGTGTGTAAGAGTGCTTGCTGCACAAGCATAAAGACCTTACTTCAGATACAAATCCCTGTATTTAAAAAAGGAAGAAAGAAAGAAAAAAAGATGAGGACCTTTGGTGCTCATCCAGAGGACCTGAGTTCAATTTCTAGAACCCACATCAGGTGATCCAGCACCCACTTCTGGTCAGCACAGGTAGCTATACCCATGTGGCATACACTCACATAGATACATACCCATACACAAACTTTTTAAAAAATAATCTTTTGTAAAAACAGAGAAAGAAAAGCCAGGCATAGCAACAAGGTTCAATGAGAGAGCCTGTCTCAGAGGAATAAAGCAGGACATATACTAGACTCCTCTAGTCTCCATGTAGGCATCCATGCCTGTACACATATGCATACACAAACACTACACTCATATATGCATTAAATAATAAATAAAAGACAGTATTCTTCCTCTTCTTAAAAAGCTCAACAGGTTTTTTTTAAGATTTATTTTTATGTGTATAAGAGTTTTGCATGCATGTGTTTGAAGTACCACATGCCTGTGGAAGCCAAAAGAGGGCATGGGATCCTCTGGAAAAAAGCTCATCAATGATTGAGACATAAATGAGATAAAGAGTCTGTCTAAGTGGACAGTTTGAAAAGTTTTGACAACTATGTTAATATATCCTTGAACCCATTACTACTAGAGAGGGACATTTCTGACTAGAAAGAAGTGTGGACCCCTGGTCACAGCTGTTCTAAATTCTCCAAGTTTGGGTCCCCTCTTCGAGCTCTCTCTGTCTACGAAGCTTGATGCAAGGCCAGTACTACAGATCCATCTACCAAGTAGAAGCATTGATGGTCTAGTCTTTGGGTGCTTTAGTTATAGCTGAGTAGCCAGGTGAGTCCAGGAATACTGGTTCATGTGTAAGCTCATCAAGCAGGGGTACCTAGCCTTGACACTGTGGGCCTATCATCCTACCTCTCCAACAAGAATTCAGGCCAAGTCCAAATGCCTACTGCATTGGATATGAAGGTTGACAGTTAAATGAATAGG
Organism: Neotoma lepida; assembly: GCA_001675575.1. Lineage (NCBI taxonomy): Eukaryota > Metazoa > Chordata > Mammalia > Rodentia > Cricetidae > Neotoma > Neotoma lepida. The sequence continues at coordinate 191,885 of LZPO01017435.1, forward strand.
TGGGACTCACTCTGTACTTTTGAGACTTCTTGTCTTTCCTGATTCTACTCACAGGCTCCCTGTAGCCAGCAGGAAATAAATATTAGTGTAAGCCAGGCCCTGAGAGGTATCAGGGACTGTCAGTGGTGGGGGTCCCTGCAGGTGTCCAGGCAGGGAAGCAAACCGTGCGAAGAGATAAGAATGAAAACCCTGTGCAGAATGACATCATCAACCTGGACCAGACTTCAGGGAGTCTAATAACAGATGGTTTATTCCCAAAATATTTAAGCCCAGCACAATTTTGAAAAAAAAAAAAAGTTTCCTGGTGTAATACAATCACCAGCATACGAAGAAGAGCAATTACATTGAAACTCAACTCAGAGTACATGTCATTTCTTCCAAGAAGATGGGTTCTAGAGATAAGCTATCTGTGCTAGCTTATGGGCCTAAGGGTCTGACTTGCTCTCAATCATACAGATAGCATAGAGGTCATTTGGGCTATTAGCCGTCTCACGTGCNGGTTGTGGGAGCTTGGGAGAGCCTCTGGCTATCATGGTCATTTAGATTACTAGCCACCTTGAGTCCTGGTTGTGCCTTCTGGATGGAAGAACAGATTTATCCTCTTCCCCATTGGAAAGATAATCCTGTGTGCTTAATATTCCTGGTTTCTGTGGAGATTTGTGGGTGCTAGGACCTTCATGCTTTGCTCCCAACACTGTCAGTGGTGGGTGACAGGATAGTTATTTCATTAAATTAGGGTCATTATTTAATTAAATTAGCCTCTTCCCCATACTAAGGACAGGATAAATCAAGCAGGAGTGAAAGCCTGAAAGATGCTGCCATGCCTGCCTAGAGATAGTTTGACCTGCTTTCACACGGTATCCAGCCTTGCAGTGTGGGTTCCCTAGAAGCATGTTTTGGGGAGACTTAGTGAGGTCCACAACTCTGGAATTCAGCTGTAAAATCCTGTGTACATTTTCTTTTCCTTTTTTTCCCTTTCCTCCTCCACCTCCTCGTTCTTTTTTTATAAAAAACAAGGTCTGATGTAGCCCAGATTAACCTTAATATTAACATGTAGCTGAGGCTGACCTTGAACATTGACATTCTGATCATTCTTCCCAAGAACTAGGATTGTACACATGAACCACCATACATGCTTTGTGCAGTGCTGAGGATTAAAGCCAGGGCTTCATGCATGCTGGGCAAGTACTCTACCAACTCAGCTTCATCCCAGCCCTGTGAGTGGATTTCTTGTCTAGCATGGATGTATTGGTCCCCAACCATCATACAGTTGACATGTTGATAAACAGCTTCCAGCAACTTACCCTCCTTTCATCTTTGTTTTAGCAAAAGTAATACATTTATCATATTTAAGAATGACAGTAGCCATAATGTAGTCTATGACACACAGCTTCACAGAAGCTCAGAAGCTGCCTGCTGTCATTGATTCCTTCAGCTTTGTGACCCCAGCCACTCCTTGTTATGGCTTTAGCCATCATGTGTGGATGGTGGCACTATACGAACATTTATCCACCTACCCGGTATCTGGGTGCTGGTACCATCAAGGTAGGTGGAGCCTGGAGGAGCAAGAGCATCTAGGTCCTGATGCTCAGCATGCTTGACTCCTGCTGCCCTCTGCTTCCTCTTTGACTCGGGGTCAGATACCCACAGTTATCCCCAGGGTTGGGGATCACCACCCCACTTAGCTCATCCAGAAGTCCATGTTACTCCAAAGTGGAGAGCTGGTCGTATGCCTGAGGCAGTGATGGAGGTTCTTTATGTCCAGCCAGTAGGGTGCCTCCACACCCAGGTGTAGGTGACTGCAGGAGCCTAGGACAGCAGAGAGGCCCAGTTGTTTATTCCTCTGCCAGCAGCCTGGAAGACATTCTTTGTGAGAGCAGCACATCCCCTGTCTGTGTTGAGTACTGGGGAGGCAGCAGGCTCTATGGAAGGCAGGCAATAGTCTGCTGCCAAGAGAGGGAGGTCTAGATTGCCGTGAGGGTGGCTGTACTTGTGAGGTCTACAAAGGTTCCTATTGTACATAGTCTGACCAAGCAATAGCNTTNTGGGAAACACCAAAGTCCCTGTTTGGACTTTCTTCCAGTGTCCAGCCCCNTATTGGGCTGAGGCAGNGAACTGTCTAAGTGTCCCTGTTTTCCCATGAACCCCACTCCTCCCTGCACACCTCATTGCCTGGTTGTGGTAACTGTAGCTCGGACCACATTTGGAGTGCTGGAAGCTCAAACAGTGAAGCCTGTTTCCTACCCCAATCTCTGTTTTCTAGACAGGGAAACTAAGGCACTGTTCAGTATGATGGGCTGCATCTTAAGTGAAGTTGGAAAACTAGTTAACAGTTGAGTAGCAATTTGTTTTACTCAGTGTTTTATTGCTGTGAAGACACCATGACTATGACAATTCTTATAAAGGAAAGCATTTAATTGGGGCTGACTTACAGTTGTTTCAGAGATTTAGTCCACTGTCATCATGGCAGGGAGCATGGTGGCACACAGGCAGACATGGTGCTGGAGAAGTAGCTGAGAGTTGTACATCCAGATAGGCAGGCAACAGGAAAAAGACAGACACTAGGCCTGGCTTGGGCTTTTGAAAACCTCAAAGCCCATTCCCAGTGACACACTTCCTCCAACAAGGCCACACCTCCTAATCCTTTCAAATAGTGCCACTCCCTGGTGACCAAACATTCCAATCTATTAGCCTATGGGGGCCATTCTCATTCAAACCACCACACAGTTAAAACCAAGTTTTCTGACTCCAGTCTATAGCTCCAAAGCATAACTGGGTTTAGTCCTGTTGGTGTGTGGCATTGGATAGTCCAGCTCAGGATATCACAGGGACTGAGGGGCCACTGGCCTTGATGGGAACCCAAGCAGAGCTAAAGGAGAAGGTCTAGACAGAACATCCTAGGCCCTTTGGCCTTAATCTTCAGCTGGATGCTTTGCCTCTTAGCCTCCCTCAGCTCCAGTGGCCCAAAGTGCATTGAGCAANGGTACCTTACCTCTTCCACAGCCTTCAGCTCTGTCTAGATTCTTAGTAGTATGCATAACAGGCCTNGCTGACCAGAGGTCAGTGTCTGGGTANAGTGCTGCTGTTTGCCCCTCTCCCCGCCTCACAATGAAGCAAGACATGGGAGCCTGCACTATGAAAGACAAGATGGAGAGGGAGAGGCTNNNTGCTTTCTCCACANTNCTGCCCAGGTGAGCCATTGCTCNTGTTAGTGAACTCATATACTCAGAACCTTCGGGGATGCAGAGTATGCCAATTCATTTAACAAGAAGCCTTAAAAAGCATCCCTTTCCTCCTCCTACAGTGGGACCTGGTGTGTCAGGATGATTGGAAAGGCCCGTTCACCACCTCCATGTTTTACATGGGTGTGCTATTGGGCTCCTTCATTTCAGGACAGCTCTCAGACAGGTAAGATGTCCAGTACTGATCAAGGAGTATGTACCTGGCTTTGATATCAATTGATCATGTGCTCTTAGACCAGNGCCATTCATTTCAGAAGCAGCAGCAGCTATGTCTAGCATAGACTTCCATATCAAGTAAAATGGACCAACAACCTCCCATATCATTTCCTAATCCTTACTGAGCAGAGAAAGCTAGTGCTAACCAAACCATGTGTACCCATGGTCCGATGACCAGTTGATTTGCCATGATTCACTTCTGCACAAATGTGGCCCAGGCACAAATTTCCCTGGGAGAATATAGTATTCTCCTATTCCTGAGAAAGGGAGAGAGAGGTTGACACTATACATGTGTGGATGCACTGTATTGTAGAGCACTAGGTAATACCATGGTGGCCACCCCTGTATTCTGAAGACAGGGTTCTCTCTCTGAGCCAGGTGAGAGAAGATAAGAGACCTCACTAGTCAGTCAGTGGTGTGAGGAACAGAACAGAACTCTGGTGTCCCTTAGGTAAGTGGCCTGTGATTATGGCACATACTGTATGACCAGGAGAATGAATGCTATTTGTTATAAGTATGGTAGTTGTACAATTTTAAAGCTTTTAATCTAATGCCCATTAATGGCTTATAGAATCAAAAAAAAAAACCTTGAAATTAAAGCAGTGGGTAGTGGAACACCCCTGTAATCCCAGGGGTGAATTCAGGTGGCTGAGACCACAGGATTCAAGTAGTTCAAGTCTTGGGCTACTCAGTGAGAACTTGCCTCAGAAACCAAAAATAACAGCTCATGAAATTATATACAAAAGGTTAGAGATTATATATGAGGATTTGTTGTTGTTGTTGTTTGACCAAGGTCAGTAGCTTTTGGGAAGTTCTCAAAGGGTCTATTATGCTATGTCCCTTTAGTTGGAGCTTTGGCATCTATCACAGACACCTGAGGTCAGAAGAGAGGCTTTCCGCAGATTTTTGGCCATGGTGGCTCTGATAGAATACTTCTAGACCCAATAGAGGTTGCTGCAACATCCTCCTGGATAGCTAGGAGGCCCAGAGAAAAGTCCCAGCTGAGACAGAATGTCATTCTGTCTGAGGGCAAAGCTGCATTGCTCTGTCACATACACTTATGGTGATATGGTTACACATTTGTATTTATGGATCAGTGCCACATCATTATTCAAAAATTTTGAGTTTTGTTTGTTGTTTTCTATATTTTTATTATTTTGTGTATGTATAATGGAGGATTTTTGTATGTTATTAAAGGACCAGCCTTAATAATGTACTTCCCAGGGGCTCAGAAGAGAAACTACAAATGGTGAGAATTATTTTTGGGAAAAGAATCTACGTACACCATGCTTTTGTCCGTCTACTTTATTTCTCTGGGATGAAATCCTATCTACATAGCTTCAGTTCCGTCCTGACACTCAGTTCCTCTTTGTCCCTTCTTTTACTGTCCCCTCATAGTCCTAGTAACAATTAAGCCATTATGCTTTCAACCTCATCTTCATCCCCTGTTCCTTCATCCTCCATCTCTCCTTGCACCTTACTCCTGACCCTCAGAAAACTCTACAAGAGATCTGCCTTGTGGGATAAAATCCTATCTACACAGCTTCAGTTCTGTCTTGACACTAAATCCTCTCTGAACCTACTTCTTCTCCTAGTCCTAACTAAACTCCTATGCTTTCAACCTCATCTTTGTCCTCTGCTCCTTCATCCTCCATCTCTCCTTGCTCTCTACTCCTGGCCCTGATAAACTCTAAAGGAGATCTGCTTTACCATCTACAGAAGCTCTGCCTTCTTCTACTCTCCCTGGCCACGTGATTCTGTCTTCCCTCTACTTCTTCCTGGCCATGTGGTTCTCTGCCTTGCCAGGAATCCTGCTCCACCCTTAACTCCACGTGGATAAGCAAAACCTCCTTTGTTCTGAGTCAATTGCTCTGCAGAGCCACTAGGCCTGAAGGCCTAGATGGTCTGAGCTTCATTTGCACAAGAAACAAAGCTATGCATCTACTGCCTGCATGGCCCAGCCTACATGACCTTTTCCAAGTACTAGCCTGAGCAGGAAGCTCACACACATATACACACACATTCTATGGGAATTATGGGCACAAGAAATTCATAACAAGGAGCAGCTGAATATTAAAGTTATATAACACCAAATATTCCATGATAAATGGCTTCCCATTTGACTGACCCTTGGCTGGTTAAAGTATAGCTTATTATATACAGCTGGACTCCCTATATCATTTTCTTGTGGCTTGCCACAGAGGAGAGGTGTGTATACCAACATGCCAAAACATGTATTTGGAGGTCAGGAGAAAACTGTGGAATCCCACTTTTAGTTCCAGGGATCCAACAGAATTCATGAGGCTTACAAAGCAAGCCTTTTACCTGCTGAGCCATCTTGTTG
>LZPO01017436.1:6147-35640 GCA_001675575.1 Neotoma lepida
TTATCCATTCTTCTGTTGAGGGACATCCAGGTTGTTTCTGAATTCTGGTTATTATGAATAGAGTAGCAGTGAACATGGTTAAGCAAGTGTCCCTGTGGTAGGATGAATTGTTCTTTGGGTATATGCCCAAGAGTGGTATAGCTAGATTTTAAGGTCAATTCCCATCTTTCTGAGGAACCACCATACTGATTTCCAAAGTGGCTAAGTTTGCACTCGCACCAGCAGTGGAGGAGTGTTCCCCTTGTTCCACATCTTCAGCAGCTGTCACTTGTATTATTGGTCTTAGCCATTCTGACAGGTATAAGATGGAATCTTAAAGTAGTTTTGATTTACATTTCCCTGATGGCTAAGGATGTTGAACATTTCTTTAAGTGTTTCCCAGCCATTTGAGATTCCTCTATTCAGAATTCTCTGTTTAGATCTGTACCTCATTTTTAAATTGGATTATTTGGGTTTTGATATCTAGTTCATTGAGTTCTTTATATATTTTGGATATTAGTCCTCCATTGGATGTAGTCAGTAAAATTTTTTTCACAGAATGTAGGCTACGACTTTGTGGGAATGATGATGTCCTTTGCTATACAAAAGCTTTTCCGTTTCATAATTGTTGATCTTAGTGCCTGCACAGTGATGCTCTGTTTTAGAACGTTGNCTCCTGTGCCAGTGAGTTCAAGGCTGGTCCCCACCTTCTCTTCTGTCAGATTCAGGGTGTCTGGTTTTATGTTGAGACCTTTGATCCACTTGGAGTTGAGTTTTGTACAGGGTCATAAATACTGATCAATTTGTATTCTTCTACATGTAGATAACCAGTTTGTAGAAGATGTTGNCTTTTTTCCAGTATGTATTTATGGCTTCTTCATAAAAAAAGAATCAGGCATTCATAGGTGTGTGGATTCATGTCAAGGTCTTCTATTCAGTTCCATTGACCCACCTGTCTGTTTTTATGCCAATACTGTGCTGTTTTTATTACTATAACTTTGTAGTACAGTTTGAAATCAGGGATGGTGATACCTCTGGAGGTTCTTTTATTATTCTGGATTGTTTTAGTTTTCCCGTTTTGTTTTGTTTTTCATATGAAGCTGAGAATTGACCTTTCAAGGTCTGTGAAGAATTGTGATGGAATTTTATTGGGAATTGCATTGAACTTGTAGGTTGCTTTTGGTAGGATAGCCCCTTTCACTCTGTTGATACTCCCAATCCATGAACATGGGAGATCTTTCCATCTTCCAATATTTTCTTCTGTTTCTTTCTAGTATTTGAGATTATTGTGAAAAGTTGTTTCCCTGATTTCTTTCTCAGTCTGTCATTTGTATAGAGGAAAGCTACTGATTTTTGTGACTTAATTTTGTATTCAGCTACTTTGCTGAAAGTGTTTGTCAGCTGTAGGAGTTCCCTGGCAGAATTTTTAGGGTCCTTATGTATACCATCCTATCATCTGCAAATAAAGATACTTTGACATCTACCTTTCCAATTTGTATCTCCTTAATCACCTGCAGTTGTCTTATTGTTCTAGCTAAGTCTTCGAGTACTGTATTGAATAGGTATAGAGAGAGTTGACAGCCTTGTCTTGTATCTGATTTTAGTGGAATTGCTTTGAGTTTCTCACCATTTGAGTTGATGTTGACTGTGGACTTGCTGTAAACTACCTTTATTATGTTTAGGTATGTTCCTTGTGTTCCTAATCTCTCCAGGACTTTTATCTAGAAGGGGTGTTGGATTTTGTCAAAGGCCTTTTCGGCATTTAATGAGATGATCATGTGGGTTTTGTCTTTGAGTTTGTTTATATGATGGCTTATATTTACTGATTTTTATTGAACCACCCTGTATCTCGGGGATGAAACCTACTTGATCATGGTGGATGTTCTTTTTTATTTGTTCTTGGATTCGGTTTGGAAGTATTTTATTGAGAATTTTTGTATCTCTGTTCATAAGGGAAATTGGTCTGTAATTCTCTTTCTTTATTGAGTCTTTATGGTTTTTGGGTATCAGGTTAACCATGGCCTTAATTTTATGAATCGGGCAATGTTCCTTCTGCTTCAACTTTGTGAAATAATTTGAGGAGTATTGGCATTAACTCTTTGAAACTCTGGTGGAATTTCTGTGCTAAAATCATGTGGCCTTGGGCTTTTTGTTTGTTTGTTTCTATTTCACTAGGGATTATAGGTCTATTTACACTGCTCATCTGATCTTGATTTAACTTTGGTAGGTGATATGTATCAAGAATATTATCCATTTCTTTTACACTTTCCAATTTGGTGGAGTATTGGTTTTGAAAGTATATCCTCATGATTCTCTGGATTTCCCCAGTGTCTGTTATACCCTCCTTTTCATTTCTGATTCTGTTAACTTGGATATTCTTTCTTTGCCTTTTAGTTAACTTGTATAAGGGTTTGTCGATCTTACTGATTTTTCTCCAAGAACCATATTGTTTTCTCTATTTCTATTTTACTGATTTCAGCACTGAATTTGATTATTTCAGTTGTCTACTCCTTTTGGGTATGTTTGCTTCTTTTTGTTCTAGGTCTTTGAGTTGTGCAGTTAACTTGCTCCTCTGAGATTTCCAGTTTTTTTATGAAGGCACTTAGTGCTATGAACTCGCCTCTTAGAACTTCTTTTATTGTGTCTCATAAGTTTGGGGATGCTATGTATTCATTTTCATTCAGTTCTAGAAAGTCTTTCATTTCTATCCTGACCCATTTTTCATTTAATAGAGAGTTGTTCAGTTTCCATGAGTTTGTAAGCTTTTTCTTGTTTCTGTTGCTGATATCCAGCTTTAATCTATGGTGGCCTGTTAGGATGCAGGGAATTATTTCAATTTTCTTGTACCTGTTGAGACTTGCTTTGTGACCGAGTATGTGGTCAGTTTTGGAGAATGTTCCGTGCGATGCTGAGAAGAAGGTGTACTCTTTTGTGTTTGGGTGAAATGTTCTGTAGATATCGGTTAGATCCATTTGGCTTATAATATCTGTTAGTTTCATTATTTCTCTATTTAGTTTCTGTCTGGATGACCTGTCTGTTGGTGATAGTGGGGTATTGAAGTCTCCCACTATCAGTATGTAAGGGTTAATATGTGATTTAAGCTGTGGTAGTGTTTCTTTTACAAACTTAGGTGCCTTTGTGTTTGGAGCATAGATGTTAAGAATTGAAATGTTCTCTTGATGGAGTTTTCCTTTGATGAGTATGTAGTGTCCTTCCCTATTTCTTCTATTTAGTTTTGGTTTAAAGTCTATTTTGTTAGATATTAGAATGCTTACAGTAGCTTGCTTTTTAAGTCTGTTTGCTTGGAATATCTTTTTCCAACCCTTTACCCTTAGGTAATATCTATCGTTGATGTTGAGTTGTGTTTCTTGGATGCAGCGGCAGGATGGTTCCTGTTTGCACATCTAGTCTATTAGTCTGTGTCTTTTTATTGGGGAATTGAGTCTATTGCTATTGAGAAATATCGATGACCAATGATTGTTGATTCCCGTTATTATGCTGTTGATGGTGGTGGTGGTGGTGGTTGTAGCGGTGGTGTGTATGTCCTTCCCTTCTTTTGATTTTACTACTCTGAGATTATTTATTCCCTGTGTTTTCATGGTTGTAGTTTACCTCTTTAGGTTGGAATTTTCCTTCTACCACTTTCTGAAGGACTGGATTTGTAGGTAAATATTGCTAAAATTTGACTTTATCATGGACTATCTTATTTTCTCTATCTTTGGGGATTGAAATTTTGCTGCGTATAGTAGTAGTCTGGGCTGGCATCTGTGTTCTCTTAGAGCCTGCAGCACATCTGTCCAGCCCCTTCTGGCTTTCAGAGTCTCCATTGAGAAGCCAGGTGTAATTCTAGTAGTCTATCTTTATATGTTACTTGGTGTTTGTCTCTTGCAGCTTTTAATATTATTGCTTTGTTCTATATATTTAATGCTAACGATTATTATGTGCTAAGGGCTTTCTTTTCTGGTCCAGTCTATTTGGTGTTCTGTATGCCTCTTGTATTTTTATAGGCATCTTCTTCTTTAGGTTAGGGAAATTTTCCTTTATGATTTTGCTGAAAGTATCTTCTGGGCCTTTGAGCTGGATTACTTGTCCTTTCTTTCTTTCTATTATTGTTAGATTTGGTCTCTTTAGAGTGTCTCAAATTTCCTGGATGTTTTGTGCTAGGAACATTGCCTTTGACTGATATATCCATTCCTTCTGTTCTGTCTCAGTGCCTAAGATTTTATTTTCTCTTCCATAGTTCCTCTTCAAATTCCTAAACTTTTCATTTCCAGGTTTCCCTCAGTTTGGATTTTCTTTGTTGATTCTATTTCCATTTTCAGGTCTTGAGCAGTTTTATTCATCTCTTTCCACTGATGTGTTTTCCTGGATTTCCTTAAGGGATTTACTCATTTCCTCTTTAGGAGCCTCTGTCGTATCCATACAGGTTGTTTTAAGGTCTTTTTCCTATGCTTCGGCTATGTTGGAATATTCAGGGCCTGCTGTGGGAGGGTTTCTGAGCTCGGGTGCAGACATAATTGTTCTACTTATGTGTTATTGACTGTGTTTTTACACTGGCATCTAGGCATCTGAGAGCAGGATGGTTAGAGGTCTAGGTGCTGATATCTGGTCTTGTCTTTGTTGGTGGGTGTTTTGTTCCTTGGTTTCTATTTCCTCTTTGGATTTTAGGAGAGTGTGGTGACTGTGTGTTGTCTGGTAGAAAATTTTCTGTGGACCTGATAGGTGTGGCCACTTGGGGTTCCAGGTAAGATGTCTTTCTGGGTATTGGGTGCTGACACTTAGGAATGGAGGTAGGCTAGGGGTCTGAAGGGGTTCACAGGAGGGAGGAGAGCAGAGTGTTCCACCAGCGATCTCAGTGGAGAAAACCCTTTGCTGTACAAGTATGAGGACCAGAGTGAGTCCCCGGCACTCACATAAGAACAGGATGGGCCTGGAGGCACCATACATACATGAGGACACATGCAGAAAAGTAAAGGACTTTCCTGAGGAGGGATTGAAACTGGAGCTAGGAGACGGCTCAGTGCTTAAACTATTTGCTGTTCTAGAGCAAGATTCCAGAACCCATATTGTGGCTCACAGCTATCTGTAATTCCAGTTCTAGGGGCTTCATTGCCTCCTCCTGACCTATGTAGACCCCAGGCATGGACATGGTGCACATACATAATTGCGGACAAAACCCTCACACACATAAAATATAGATCTTTAACAAGAAAGGGTGATTGAAACTGAACTGCTTTTGTAAATGTAAATTAGAGATTAATTTCTAAAAAACTGATTCTTAGCTTTCTCAGTTTTTTTCCCGACAGAAGTCAATATTGAGTATACCTATCCTGCCCTCTTTTCATTAATGCATAAATAGATTATAATTGCTTTTACCAGAAAATTCATCAAGCCATTGTAGTTAATCTTTCCTCTAATCTTAGCACTTGGGAGGCTGAGGCAGGAGAATTGCCATCCTGGATTATGTAGTGAGTTCAGGTCAGTATGAACCACAGAGTGAGATCTGTCTCAAAAAAAAAAAATCCAACTACAACCTAAATTCTTGGTTTATAATGAGAGAGGGAGCAAAGGAGGAGTGTATTGTGTCTGGGGTGGCGGGGGACAGTTAGCACTTCAATGAGCTGCTCAGAACGATTTTCCTTCTTCCTTTGTTAGTACTTCAATTCAAGAAGCTGCCAGTTAGTTCTTGGAGCTGGTGCATTGCAAGTTGTTGGACTAAAAACGATTACTACAAAAAATTTGGGTATGAGTTCTTCCATTTAATTCTCATACTGAGTTATTAGAATAATGTCACTTTTGTATTATGTTTTTATGCCTCAGGCTTGTCTGGCTCACACAAGAGCCTGTAAAAGTAGCAGATGCCACATTAGCCTTTTATGTGGTGGTGTGTCTGTGTTCTAGGGAGTTTCCACTGTTCCAAGTTGTATGGAAAATGTGCCACTTTCTAAAATGTTATAATGTGTGTCAAGTATGTATTTCGGGAAATATGCATTAAAAATTACTTTGGGAAAAGAGTCAGCTGTGCCACTGTCCTCAGGCTGCTGACGGTGCAGTGGGGAAGTAGCATGTTCATTGCCAAATCATTTTCTTGTGCAAAATGAAATATATTGCCTTCTGCCATGGTGCTTTTTACTTGTGAAATAAACTGGAATTTGTATAAAATTAGTGTGAAAGCTTTTACTTAATTTGATAATAATAAAAATCAACTAATATCTTGGTTTCTCCATTATTCTCTCTGCTCCTCAACTTAGCCCTTTCTTCACGGTGTTTGCAGTTAATTGTGCACTACATTCCTGTGATCCGGGCTCATTTTGAAGCTCGACTACCCCCTAAGCAATGGAGCATGCTTAGACATTTTGATCATATCACCAAGGTACTTTTCACCCGTTTTCTATTGGAGTTTCACAAATGTATTCTTTAATTGTTAAGTATTTTGGAAATATGTCTTAGGAAACTTTAAAAGACAGTATCGTTTCTCATTACAGGATTACCATGACCATATAGCTGAAATATCAGCCAAGCTCGTGGCGATAATGGACAGCCTATTCGATAAGCTGTTGTCAAAGGTAATGATTCTTAGAAATGATTGAGCTCTGCATAAGCCTAAGGCATTGTGACTCTCCATTTTATAGAGAATTCTAGATATATAAGGACATGGTAAGAGAATCTAAGTGTTTACCAATTGGTCAGAATTTTAACTTTTTTTCCCCAGGAAGACATCATCATTTCTTAGGACCCTTTAGTGGTCTGGCTCACAATTGCATAGCAAATCATATCCCTAGTTTAGAGAAGGGTGCAATAGAATGTTCAGATTTGCATACTTGAGACTTGGCTTCCACATTGCCTGGGGGAGTAAGGGAGATAAGGACAGGGATGACGTCATGTTGGTACACTGACACTCTAGCCATAGAAGAGAATTACCTGATAAGCTTTTTAAATGTTCATATTCATCACCTGTATTTGATAGATACTGACATTTTGCTTTTAATCAAAATATGTTACAACAAATTTGAAGCCTTACGTGTGTGTGTGTGTATGTGTGTGTGTGTGTTATATTCTTTAACTAAGAAGAAGGGTTAGGGAGATAAACTCATTCAGTAAAGTGCTTTCCTTGCACACAGAACCTGTGGGTTTCTTGTTTGTTTTTTAAAGAGGGAAGCAGGGTGGCAAATTCCTGTGATTCCTTCTCAGGGGAGGTGGAGTCAGGTGAATGCCTGGGGTTTGCTGGCCAGCCAGCTTAGTCATCTTGATGACTTCCAGGCCAGTGAAAAATGCTGTCTTATACAGTAGATAACACGTGAGGAATGTCACTCAGATGTCCCCTGTCCTCCACTTGCAGTCACACATCAATATCTGTACATCCACTGTCTCACGCAAATAAAATCTTAAGGAATAGTCTTCCATAAAAATACTACAGTTACCACACCTAATGACGTTACCACTAACTTCAGGGTCCTCTGCTGACTTGTCTCATGTTTGGGACTTAAGCAGTTGACTCAGCACACCTTTACTATGATTTCTCTGTAAGTGTGATTCATTCATTACATTTGCTGATTGTGTCTCTCAAGTATTTTGTTTTGTTTTGTTTTGTTTTAATAAACTAGAGCATTCTCCTCTATTTGTTGTTTTGTTGCTTTACTATTACTGCCCTAGAGAGTGTGGCCAGATCTTAGAGCAGAAGTGTGTGTACCTCTCTTGGTGACTTTCCACCAATTCACCTGGCAAGTTGCATTCCCATGTTAACAAGTCTGACTTGCTTTCATGTGTTGCCCAGAAGTTTGATCTTTTTTTAAATTCATACCAAAATAGGAGACAGGATTCATTTGGGTTTGTCTTTTAGTTCTTAGCTTTTAATTTTCTTGCCTGAAATTTTAATTTTGAGAATGCATGCCACAATAATATAATCCTGGCTATTTTAAGAAGTTAATAAGGGTGCCATTTCTTGTATTGAATGAGTCTATCTCCAGTTGTACTGACAGCTAGACTAATTAGTATCTTACTCATTTATTCACTCATTCATGCAAATCATTGTGCTGGGTAACAGGGCAGCACAGAGTGGAGCAGTCTTCCTTCTGGTCCTCAAGTAGTAAAGACCTAGTAGGGAAAACTTGCAGTAGCTTCAGCAACAATATGAGTAAGGAATTGATTCTGTGTGTTGGGCGTTGACTGCTGTGGAAGACACAGTTGCCAGGGGGAGAGAACAGCTGGGAAAGCATTCCAGCTGGTGTATGCTTATAAAGTGTGCTGTTAGAGACAGTGAGATTAGGGCAATGAAAGTGACGTGCAAAAGTCTCTGAGATGACATGAGGAAACATTGAAAATCATAAACAATTCTGTGTCCGAGTTAGAGAGGCAGACCCAAATTAAGTCTGCTGTTTGCTTCAGACTAGCCAGTGAAGAACCTTCAGTGAATTGTTAGTTGACTGAAACCTCAGTTTCCACCTCTAGATGGGAATGATGGAAATGAACTCACAGGGAAGGATGAGTTAGTGAGCTAATATATATCTAAGTGCATTTGCTGCACATTTTGTTTTTGCTGTTTGACTATAGCAGGTTTTAGTAAATGTCAGCTGCCAGTGTTCTGCTGTTGTTGTAGTAACTTCAGTGAAAGCTGAAGTTTCCTAATGCACTGGGTTGCACACAGAGGACTGGGTGACATACTGGAACATTCTCCGTTGCTAGAAATCAGTTTAAATCAGATTTATTGAGGTTTAATTTATATTCAATAAAATTTGCTCTAAGTACACAATTTGGTCTCTTAAAACTCATATATAAGTAATGAAATGTCCATATTCAAGATACACAAAATTATTAATAAACCTTCTCTTGGACACTTTAGTTTTGTTTTTCGCAGAAGGTCCTTCATATGGAGTTACAGCCTGTTGTGCCGGGCTCCTTTTGTTCAGCATAATGCTTTTGGAATTGATGGATGCAACCTAATTCTTTGTATGCTAATAAAAACAATTTTTAGAAAAGGGGCAGTTGTGGGACTTATGATGAAGAAGCCTTGCTTGTTGAAGACTGAAGAAGACGATGATCAAGAGGGGAAAACCTAGGAAGGCGCAGTGCTGTAGAGGGTTTGTAGTGTGATGATGCCACAGAGCGATGAGCAAAGGGAGCCAGGAAAGTTACTGTTTGGAAGTTGGTATGTTTTAGTGATGAAGAATGTTAAGATTAAGAGAAGGTCTCTTGGGTGGTGGCAAATTAATATTGTGTCAAGTTTAGGTGACTGGAGGATGAGACGGTGGAGGGGAGATGGGAAAGAATGTTACCATAGGGAAGGCAGAGATGAAGAAGGATTTGGGGGGATAGATTAGATATTTTAGGGGTGACAAAACAAATGACTATAAATGGGATGACTTCAAAGAATCCTCAGTTCAGGTATCTGAGAGGCCAGACTCCCTGAAGGCATCTTTCTCTAGTGTGTGGTGCTTGCTCTGAGTCCATGGCATTCTTCACCTTGCATCCATCACCCCAACACCTACATCTGTCTTCGTGTGTCTGAATCTTTCCTACCATTAGGATAGTTTGAAAACAACATCAAAACCACAGAAACAGTAATTAAGTTCATGTGAGAAGGCAGAGAGCCTAGTCATCACATCTTACCAGTGGTGTTAGGAAAGGGGGCCACCACTTTGGAACATAATCTCGTATTTCCTGATAAGTTAAACATGGAGTTCACAGGTCCCACTGTCCAGGAGAGCAAAAGTAATACCCACACCAAAACCTTTACACAGATGTTCATAACAGCTCCGATTTCCATCAGCCGACCAGTGGTGGAGAGAATGTAGTCTGCTCATAGTGTAACATATTCAGCCATCAAAGGGATGAAGTACAGTTGCATGTCATAACAAGAATGAGCCAGAAAAGAATTAAGAATCGAGCCACAAAAGTCACGTTTCATGATTCTGTTTATATGAACTAGAGAGGAATCGAAGGAGCTTCAGTTTAAACCCAAACAGTTTTAAGGTCCGAAGCATATCGTCTTAGCTACTAAGCTGTTGTATCTCCCATAAAGTAGATGAAGATATTGACCAAAAGTTTTTGAAGATTTGTATAGGTAGTACAAACCTCAGCCGAAGACCTGAGCTCTATGCCAGAGTTAGATGTATAGAGGCACAGAAAACTCAACTCCGGGAGTGTCAGAGACACTAACTACATAGTCCAAAAGACTAAACACAGTTCTCATTCTTTTTCCCTTGCCAGTACGAGGTGAAAGCTCCTGTCCCTTCCCCTTGTTTCAGGAATATTTGTAAACAAATGACAAAAATGCATGAAGCTATATTTGATCTTCTTCCGGAAGAACAAACACAGGTGAGTGGTAACTCTGAAAATCTGTTATTTTAACATCTTATATCCATACCAGTAGGGGAGTTTGTGTTTCAGTTAAGTGTAGTTCATGTTTCTATCATTTTTTAGGTTGTTATATTGATTAGTGAGGCATGGAAGAAATGTTTTAATTTCAAAATGTCTCTTGTTTTGGCAGTTGAAAAGTAAACATAGATCTTCTCTTCACCCATTGTTAGAGGTCAAAACTTCTATTATTATCACTCTTTACATTGTTAGTGTGAAAATCAGAGTTGGCATTTATCAATAAATCTATAGTGTTACAAATTGAGATTGTAGTACAGATCAGAGGTGAAAGAAATTAGTGGAGTAAGAGCATATACATAAGTAAATCATTAATACTTATTAGACGAACATGAGTGATCTGTAGTAAAAAGGGTGGGGATACCTCTCAGCTATGACAAAGGATGGGGAGGGAATAAGAGGTCTCTACCCTTGCTGCTGTGCCCCTGTCCCTGACTGTGTCCCCCAGGAGTATTACACACTTACTCTTTGGGATTTCTATGTCCCTGTGCCCGTTTCTCTGCCCTGAAACCCAAAAGTCCAGAATTTGATCCCTTCCTCATCTTTATTCCCCTAATTTAATTCCCTTCAACTAGATGCTGTCATTCAAGCCCAGTTGTAGAATGGTGCAGTGTTAAGAGTATAAACCAGTGTGTAACAGTGGCCTCAACTTCAACTTCCATTGGGACTTTTGTTACCCAGAACTTTGTTTCTGTGGTTTGTGTATGCATGCAAATAGTATGCGGGAGGGGCTTCTCATGCTCTGCGTGCTCTTGCATCTCCTGCCCTCCTTCCTTGTGCCCCTTGTACTTCCATTCTGTGCCAACTGTTCACATTCTTCATGCTTTTCCAGGTTTTTTTAAAATCACATTAACCTCATAATTAAGCATCATCCAACTCTCTTGGGGCTTAGACTGAGGGGAAGACAGACATGACTACCCTGAAAGATCGTTTTCTTGTCATTTCTTGTTAGCCAGCCATCCTTTGGTTGTGTGGTTCCCCTGGGAGATGTGAACAGTGTCTGCTCATCTCAGGAAGGGCACCAGGAGCAGGCCAATGGGACAGTTCCATCTAGGTCTACCTGGTGATCTAGTGAGTTTATTAGGCTTCCTTACAGGGGCATAGGTGACTCAAAAGCAGCTGCATCACTGAAGAACCACCCAAGCGTGGTTCTTCCTGGAGCTCCCTGAATGATCCTTGAAGCCTGCAGGGAGTTCAGGAGTTTTCCAGCAGCTGTTACTGCCTCTGTACCTGTGGGGAGGTACCATGTAACCTTGGAACTCTGAGCCTCCTGACCTGGGGAGCTGGGTAGGCCTCTCTCCCCACTCTAGGAGGGATGTTTCAGTCCTGAGGAGATGGCTGCACACCTCAGCCAACAAGTAAGATTCCGCATCTCTTTCTGGCTCTCTGACCAGAATTTGCGAATTCTAATCCAAGAGCCTGAGAGCCACATCAGGGAGCTTCTGTGTGCTGAGGTTTGGCAGGAGTTACAGGCTTGTATGTTCCTATTACCACTTAATACCAGCAACTGCCCAAACTGCTGCAGGGGCCTTATACATAAACAGATTATGTTAAATTATCCCCATAGATTAATCATGTAAAAGTAGCTTTTATCTCTCATGTCCTATTCCCTCACCCCCACTAAGTTCTTAGTCAAATAAACTTTCCACTACTTTGTATTATTTTTACTTAGTTTGACTCTTTATGTAGCCCTGAGAAATTCTCCTAATACACACAAAGGCAATTTTACTGCTAAAATAAGTACTGCTGAGCGGGGAAAAGAACTTTTGTCCAACTGCAGAGAAAAATCATAGTGAAATAGAAGCTCAATACTTCAGAACATCCTAAAAGTAGATGTCAAAACAAAGATTGATGGGAATGTCTTTCTGAATATGTGTTGCTCTGATTGGTTGATAAATAAAGCTGTTTGGCCAATGGTGGGGCAGAATAAGGTTAGGCGGGATATTCGAACTAGAGGGAGAGAGAAAGAAAGCAGAGCTAGGCAGACGCCATACTGCCATCTAGAGATCAGCATGTAACGGCACACAGGTAAAGCCATGTGGAACACGTGGTGACATAGATTCATAAAATGGGTTAATTTAAGATGTAAGAGCTAGCTAGCGAGAAGCCTGCCACGCCCATAGTTTAAAAATGATATAAGCCTCTGTGTGTTTACTTGGGTCTAAGCGGCCGTTGGAGCCGGGAGGGACCGGACAAACTTTCGCCTACAAAAGATTTTTNAAAAAATGTTTCTCCATATAGTGATAACGGATACTTCTATCTTCTATTTCAGGAGCACTATAAGCAACTTTTATTTCTTTTTCAGATGTTATTTTTAAGAATTAATGCCAGTTACAAACTCCACTTGAAAAAGCAGTTGTCTCACTTAAATGTAATAAATGACGGAGGACCTCAGAATGGGTATGATTCTTAATGTTTTTACCACCACATGCTCCCATACTGCATCCCTTAGTTCCTGTCCTTCTTCATGGTATACTTCTCTGCTGTCATTGCTACTAAAGAAGAAAACCATGAAGTCAGCAATGTTCTCTTTCCTCTCTTGTGGACATGCCTCTTTGTATCTTCCCACTGTCTCTCTGTGTTAATAAGAGTCGTCAGTGTTCAGCTACTTACAGACCCTCAGTGAGGCAGTGAGGGCTGGTGGCTTGTCTCCAGTTGCTGAGTAGTGCTGCTCTGTCCAAACAGGACTCAGAGCTCTACTCCAGGGACCTTGGACTAGGGGAGTGGCCTCATTTATAAAATGATGAGGATAAAAGGTGCCTTATTTTGTAGGGTTCTGAAAAATAACCTACTATTATTGAAATAGTATTGCATTTAAAAACCACAGGATTCATATTTTACAAAGTTTGGGTTAAACTCTAGCTCTGCCGCCCNCTAGCTATATATAAAATTTTTAACAGTCACCTTATCTAGGCCTGAATTTTCTTAGATTTGTTTTGAGTTTTAGACAGGGACTGGCTCTTGCTATGTAGACCAGGCTGGGGCTGGCTTCCAACTCAAGAGATCCACTTGCCTCTGCCTCCAAGTGCTAAAATTAAAGATTAAACAAACTAAACACCCTTTTCTTTCTTTTATGAAGAGAACTGAAGATAAAATCGGAGGCTGGGGATGTTGTTCAGTGGTAGAGACGTGCCCTGGCTTCTGTCCTAGCATTGTGAAAATGAGTGTTTGTATTTTACAAAAAGTAAAGCACACCAGCACACCGACCACTTGTTCAACTTTGGTATGATTTCCTTGGCATACCACATACTTATCTTAAAAAAATTATGTGTATGGGTGTTCTGCCTGCATTTCTATTTATGCACCATGCATGTGCCTAGTTCCCTTGGAAGCCAGAAGATAGAACATTGGATCCCCTGAATTGGAATTACAGTTGTGAGCTGCCATGTGGGTGCTGGGAA
Organism: Neotoma lepida; assembly: GCA_001675575.1. Lineage (NCBI taxonomy): Eukaryota > Metazoa > Chordata > Mammalia > Rodentia > Cricetidae > Neotoma > Neotoma lepida. Next base: position 19,899 of record LZPO01017436.1, read on the forward strand.
CTAACCCAGGTCCTCTCCAAGAACAGCAAATGCTCAGAACTGCTGAGCCATATGGGTGATATGAAATATTGATTATTGGTAGTCTGTTGTTAAAGCTAAGTTAAAACCAAGAGAAATACAGTATTTCTCTTTTAGAAACAAGGTGCCTGAAAAAGAGGTGCTCTTGATTTCAGAAGCACTTTAGAAGCAGTAGTGAATGATCAAAGTAAGGTCTTCTTTGGCATTCTGTAGGAGGAACAAAGTGTCCTCCTGCTTGTTCCTTGTATTGAACTCATCTGTCCAGCTACACAGCAGTTGAAAGCCTAGATAGAGCTCTGCTTAGTCTTGATTTCCTTGTATAAAGTTAACGTAGTACTTATCTCCAGGAGTGACTGGAAAATTGGATGTTCTAAATGAAATCACATAGAATCACACCTAGCTGCTAGGTAAATGTTGTTCATGATCCATTTTCTTGTTGTGAAGCCATTCATAAGTTGTCTGGTCAAGCATTATATAACCAGAAAATTATGACCTTTAGGTCACTAATTTTCTTCCAAATCTGGATTGTGAAGGGTTTAGAGACATTGCTTACTTAGTAGTTCATTTAAATCACTGCTCAAGATTAAAGGCTGGAATAGGTAAAATTCTAAACATTCCCAACCCAGAATGATCTGTAAAGTGTTACTTCCCTTGTTGGCCACTTGGAGGAGCAGTTGAGGAGNGTAGGCGTTTCAGGTATTCCAGCAGCAGACAAAGCTGCTGTGAGTGACTGTGCCGAAACCACATGTGGCTGTTAATGAGTTACTGTGCAATCAAATTGAAAGCTAAGTAGTTCACACATCCTANCCCCACTCTGTATTGGTAAGCTACTAAAAACTTGAAAGGNAATCATAATTATATTTTATTTCCCCATTTATAAAGTGCAGTTTTTCCCAAGTGAATTAAATTACCTGTATCACCCATATTGTACTACAGAAAATTTTGCATAAAGGTTCTTTGGTGTTCCTCCGAGGCATTTTGTGGGTGGAGAAAATCCTTGCTCAGCTGACATTAAAGATTAGTTCTTTTTACAGTTCAAATCTTCCATTTGGGGTGGGGAGATAACTCAGTGATAGAGCGATTGCCTAGAAAGGACTAGAGTTCAGTCTCTGTCACCCACCTCCTCCAGTGCATCACAAACTCCTAGTGTGTGTGCGTGTGCGTGCGTGTGTTAATGCTGTAACAATTCATTTTAGAAACTTTTCTGAACCCCAGAACATACCTGACTTGAAAAAGNGGATGTGAATAAAATAGTATCAGCAAATCAGCATTTAAAACAACAACAAAAAAATTACACTTCAGTTTCCTAGAGAGTCATAGGCTAAGCAGCTCCTACTTCCCCAGTTCAGTCTAAAGGAAATGTTCTGTCTAAAGGAAATGTTCTGGTGTAGGTGTGAATCTGATGGGNTCGCACACACAGTGAGGGTTTTTATTAATCCGATTGTTACATTGTTTGTGTTTTGCTGGAGATGGAATCCACCTTATTCATGCTAAGCAAGAATTCTACCGTTGAGCTATCCCTCTCCCAACTCCAGTCCTCAGTATCAAGTTTGATATTCAGTAGTGCTTGCCTAAGAATCCCAGCTCTAGGTACTGCCAGGAAACCCGAGCTTTCTTTGAGCTTCCCCTATTGAAGCTATATATACACGTTTTAGTGACAACCAATTGAAATCATTTCAGTTTAACTTGTTAATTTCTCTTTTAGTTCATGCTTTTTAAAAGTAAATCTGGGGCTGGAGAGATGGCNCAGCGGTTAAGAGCACTGACTGCTCTTCCAGAGGACCTGGGTTCAATTCCCAGCATCCATATGGCAGCTCAAAACTGTCTGTAACTCCAAGATCTGACACTCTCACACAGACATACATGCAGGCAAAACCACTATACACATAAAAATAAATAAATTATAAAAGTAAATCTGATTTTATAAGGCAGAATTTATCATGAAACTTAACTACAAAAAGCATTGGTTTATTCCTTTTCCAAACATTATCAAATCAGTATTAAATGGCCCTTTTGATAGTGGGAATCTGCTAAGAGAAGAGTCAGCCTTTTCATCCCTGTAATTCTGAGTTTAAAACTGCTCTAGCAGCTAGGCTAAGTAAGCATCTGGATGTTGCTCCTTCAATTATCTGAATAGAAGTGTTGACTTTAAAAATTCCTTTCTCCCCACTCTTTAGGTTGGTCACAGCAGATGTAGCTTTTTACACTGGAAATCTTCAAGCCTTAAAAGGCCTTAAAGACCTGGATCTAAATATGGCTGAGATCTGGGAACAGAAGAGGTGATGACAGACTGGAAACCCGGGTAGTTCATCTGACCACGGGACGTGTTTCTGAAGAAAATCTGGATGCCTGGTGTTTTAGGAACTGAACCTGGGACCCAAAGTGAACTGAGGCGGGGGAAGGGAAGAGGAGGGGTCAGTGCTGGGAGCTGGATTCAGTGGGATCTACAAGGAATGCCATTTTTGTGCATCCTTTGGTAAAGAGAACTGATCAGGTGTCTATAACATTTTCATTCTCTCTGGAAACAGACTCAGGTTTCTTTGGACCAAATCCAAAAGAACACATAGCTGTAACACAGCTGTAGCTGCCTAGAACGCTCTGTATACTTTATATTAAAATGCTCTGCATTTCTTCCAGTGCAATGAAATTCATATGGTGTCCCACCTTATTTAATGATGGTACAATTGAAAATATTAAAATCTTAGTCAGCCTCTGTAGAAAGTTTTCTCTATGAAAGTAAAGCTGTTTGAAAAATTATTTTTTTACAGATCTTTATAAAAAATAAACATCTTTTGATTGCTTGGATTTAGGAATTCAGTTTTTGTTTTAGTGACCAATGTCAGTTTCAGGTTTTGTGTGTTGCATATTTAACCTTTTCACTACCACTGTATGTCACTGGGTAAAGCCTCAAACCACTAAATATATGGAAGACTGATTATAAGGAATAAAGAATATTTGCATTTACTTATGCAACTAATAATTTAAATACTTTCCAGAAGTGATATGCACAAAGCTATGGTTTAATAGCTGTATTTATAAAAGTACCTATGAAGGGTTTGGGGTTGTATTTTGTTTATTCTTTGCTTTTTTATTTCTAGTGGAGGCAAGAATACATATTTATATAATATGCCTACTTATGAATTCTCATTTTAACATTTAGATAACATGAAATATGGCCCTCTTTGATTCTTGCTTTTAAGTTACTTTTGATATGTATATAAGCAAAGACCAGGGATAAACAGAACTTTTAAAATACAGGCTGCTGCGTCGGGGCCAGAAATAGAAGGTCAATGAATAAGCTATTTAAGACTATAGAATCGGCAGCACTCTACAAATGAAAAGTGCCTGTGCCTCACACCCAGAATCTTGCCTCACCCTGTCAGAGTGCCTAATCTTGTGGTGATAATGTACAATGAAATAATCTTATTTTGTGGATTTTTTTGTTTTGTTTTCTCAAGAGGAATTTTTTTTTAATCATTACAGAGGTATGTCATTGGTTCTTAAACTGTCAAAAATAAAGATGTGAAAAATCATCAGACTTAAAAGGCAACTTTTTTCAATGGTGCAGAATACAGTATACTTTAAACACAGCCTTTTCAAAACAAGTATGCAAGAACTGGAAACATGACTTGATTAGAGAAAGGCATGTGTGAACTACCAGCAGACCTGATTCCAAAGCTTATCAGTATTTTTGAGTGATGACAAGTGTTAAGAACTGGAGCTTTAATGAAAGAGAACTTCTAATGAAGTTATTATCCTCTTTCCCAACATACGCTCTTCTAGAACACAAGAACGTGATAGACATGCTCTACTTTTGCCTGCTCTACCCTTTCAGCTAGGAAAAAACTGTCATTAAATGTGGAAAGCATGGCAGGGACTCCAGTTTTTGAAGTACACTAAATACCTTCAAGTTCAGTTCCTATGTCAATAACAGTCTTAGGAATGAAAAACAAACAAACCTAGACTGGGATAGCTAACTGGCTAGTTATCAAACATTCCAAGAAGCCCACACTGGAGCAAGAGTAACACACAAAGGCAGCACTAGACAGCACAATGAACAAGTGGACTGTTGCATCACTTTATTTTAAAATCAGAGGCAATTCAAAGTGACCATCACTCAAGCTTCCGTTAAAGACCTGCCGAGTTGGCACAGTTCTAAGATTAAATAATATTGCACTTTAAGATGAACTAATCTCTAGGCTCTTCAAAGAAGGAAAGTGTTGCTCCATCTATGCTTTCCTTAGGCTAAAAGCACATTGCAGAAAACTCTACTCTAAAAATCAACACTGCAGAGTACAGCACAGTGAAAGTACCTGCTTATTTGAGAATCTTAGAGGACATTTTACTGTAAGAAACTCTTTAGCCCATAATTAGTATAAAGTGTATCTGGAAGCAGTTATTTCAGTGGTCCAAGATTCGAAGATTTCCAGATACAATCTTGTTCTCTAACACTGCTCCAGGGGGGATGTCAATTCTGTCACCATGATTTGCAATAATGATAACTGTTCCCTGAGTAAAGGAAAAAAAAAAAAACCGAGATTGTACTTAACACTGCAGCTGAAACACGCAACTGGTTATCTTAAAGTCAAGCTCATGTTCAACTCCTTTTACAATGTAGTTGTTGTAAGATTAAACATGAAAGGTCAATAACCTCAGGGACTACGATAATGTGTCCTTCTATCACAATCCCAGTGGTGGTTCTAGACTTCTTAGAGGTGGCACCAGAAGGGGGCAGCAGACACACGAATAACCCGTCTCAGGCTCACTTGCAAGGTATGATTATTCAGTCTTCTTAGGGAAGTAAAGGGTGCCCGGCTTATATTTCCACAGTTGGTTTTGTTTTTTGTCTGTCACTGCACCTGCACATGTGTGTGGAAGACCAGAGGACAACCTGAAGTGTTATTCCTCAGGTGCCCCACACCTTTGAGAGGGGTTCTCTTTCCCACTTTGCTGTGAGCAACAAGGTGAGGCAGCAGGTGAGGCTGACTAGCAAGCTGCAGGGATCTGTCCATCTGCTTCTGCAGTGCAGGTGTGACAACTCATGGACCACTGTGCCTTATGTGGGCTCTANAGGTTTGTATCTCCTTGGCCCCCTACTCCTTCCTTTTTTGTTTTTAAAGAACAGTTACTGGAAACATTTCTTTTGTCTTAGTGAGATCTTAGATTAAGCAGTATACACAATGTAGTTATAATTCATGTATAATCTTATAAACACCTTCATTGAAGCAGATGGCCTTAACACAAAAGAACACTTAAAATATCAATACAGGGTTTTTATAAGTCATGTACTTAGGAAAAGGCAAGTGTATCTTCAGTTGTGAGCTTTAATTATCTACCCTCTTCTTATTTCTCAACAGGAATAGATGACTCACTATAAATGAAGTTATTTTCCTACTTTCAGTCATCTGGAGTGAGCTGAAGAGCACAGTGCTAAGGGGGACTATTCTGAAGACTATCCCATTTCACTACTACCTAGTGTTTCCTTTCTCTTGATGGTTATAGTCTACAAACTTCCTCTATTGATTATGTTTGTATTTTAAGTGGTTATGTATCTGGATACACTAGTACTAAATACAGTAGATCATCTGTCTGTTCACACTAAGAATTACTCCTTAATGAAGGTAAATTTAAGACTAGAAAGTGAAGCCTATTTTATAAAGCCATATAAAGCCATAATAAACATGACTTTCATCATACAAACCTTTAATGAAACATTTTTTCCAAATGTTACATCTCCTGAAACAGTGAGGTGGTCTAATTCCAGCATATCGGGTATACTTTCAAACCTTCTTAGGTAATCTTGAACCTTTGAATAAAAGCAGAAAAGGTATTTCAGACAGCAGCACGTGAAACCACTAGAGCCAGAGGGATCCGAGGACTTCACCTTTCAAATGAGCACAGCTGTGCCATACTCCGTAAGGATTTTCTCTCATTTCCAGGTCTGACCTCTGCTCTTGCATACCTACTTTATGGCTGTTTTGCTTCTGTTCATACACTGCTCAGTTACGTTGCAGAATTACTGTTTCCATTTCTCCATCTTGATTATACTTACTCATTCTTTATTGAACTATCCTCTTCGGCCACATCTCATGCACTCTCCCTTATTTCTTTTCTTGCCGTTTCTCATCCTTTCTGACCACCTCTTTGTACTTGTAATCCTAACAGTCCATAGCTTTAAGAACCTAAGTCTGTGCCCCTGGACAGTAGCTCAGCTTTCCCTCCTAGCTAATTTACTCACCCCATTTTCTTTTCCAAGTCAATCCTACTGTGGTGACTGAAAATGAGAACTGGCCCCCTATGCTCCAGCATTTGAATACTTGGTCCCATACCAGTCCACAAATCCAGCCCTACAGAAAGTACTAGAAGGAAAACTCCAACCCAAGGAAGTTAGCTGCACCCACAAAAACACAGGCAAAAGATAATCTCACACCAGCAAAACCCAAGAAGGGAAACATACACACACTACTACCACTACCAACAACAAAACCAAAAAATAACAGAAATTAATAATCACTGATCATTAATATCCCTTAATATCAATGGACTCAATTCTCCTACAAAAAGACACAGGCTAACAATGGATACGAAAACTGGATCCATCCTTCTGCTGCATACCAGAAACACCTCAACTGCAAAGACAGGCACTACCTCAGAATAAATGGTTGGGAAAAGACTTTCCAATCAAATGGACCTAAGAAGCAAGCTGGTGTAGCTATCCTAATATCTAACAATAGACTTTAAAATTAATCAAAAGAGAGAAGGACATCATCTATTCATCACTGGAAAAATCATCAAGATGAAGTCTCAATTCTGAACATTTATGTCCCAAATACAAGGGTATCCACATTTGTAAAAGAAACATTACTAAAGCTTAAATTACATATCAAACCCCACACACTAATAACGGGAGACTTCAACACCCCATTCTCACCCATGGACAGGTCTGCCAGACAGACACTTAACAGAGAAATAAGAGAATTAATGGATGTTATGACTCAAATGGACCTAACAGACATCTACAGAACATTTCACCCAAACATAAAAGAACATACCTTCCTCTCAGCACCTCATGGAACCTTCTCTAAAACTGGCCACATACTCGGTCACAAGGCAAATCTCAACAGATACAAAAAAATTGGAAAAACCCCCTGTATCTTATCAGATCACCAGGGGTTAAAGTTAGAATTCAACAACAACACAAATTACACAAAGCCTACAAACTCATGGAAACTGAACAATGCTCAACTGGATTACTACTAGGTCAAGGAAGAAATAAATTAAAGACTTCCTAGATTTCAATGAAAATGAATGCACAACATATTCAAACTTATGGGANACTATGAAAGCAGTGCTAAGAGCAAAGTTCATAGCACTAAATACCCACACAAAGAATTTGGAAAAAACTCACACTACCGACTTAACAGCACACCTGAAAGCTCTAGAGCAAAAAGAAGCAAACTCAGGAGGAGCAGACGGCGGGAAATGATCAAACTCAGAGCAAACTCAGGAGGAGCAGACGGCGGGAAATGATCAAACTCAGAGCAAACTCAGGAGGAGCAGACGGCGGGAAATGATCAAACTCAGAGCCAAAATCAACAAAACAGAAACACAGAGAATAGTACAAATTCAATGAAACAGAGTTGGTTCTTTGAGAAAATCAATAAGATAGACAAACCCTTATCCAAACTAACCAAAAGGCAGAGAGAGAACATCCAAATTAACAAAATTATAAATAAAAAGGGAGACATAACAACAGACACTGAGGAAATCCAGAGAATCATTAGATCATATTCAAAAACCTGTACTCCACAAAATTGGAAAATGTAAAACAAATGGACAATTTTCTGGATAGATACTACATACCAAATTAAATCAAGACCAGATAAACAATTTAAATAGACCTATAAGCCCCGAGGAAGTAGAAGCAGTCATTAAAAGTCTCCCAACCAAAAAAAGCCCAGGGCCAATGGTTTCAGCGCAGAATTCTACCAGAATTTCAAAGAAGAGCTAATATGAATACTCCTCGAATTGTTCCACATAATAGAAACAGAAAGAACATTGCCAAATTCTTTTTATGAGGCTACAGTTACCCTGATACCAAAACTACACAAAGATGCAACAAATAAAGAGAATTACAGACCAGTCTCCTTCAGGAACATTGATGCAAAAATACTCAATAAAATATTGGCAAACTGAATCCAAGAACACATTAAAAAGAAAAAAAAATCATCCACCATGATCAAGTACACTTCATCCCAGAGATGCAGGGGTGGTTCAACATATGTAAATCTGTCAATGTAATCCACCATATAAACAAACTGAAAGAAAAAAACCACATGATCATCTCATTAGATGCTGAAAAAGCCTTTGACAAAATCCAACACCCCTTCATGATAAAGGTCTTGGAGAGATCAGGAATACAAGGAACATACCTAAACATAATAAAGGCAATTTACAGCAAGCCAACAGCTGACATCAAATTAAATGGAGAGAAACTCAAAGTGATTCCACTAAAATCAGGAACAAGACAAGGCTGTCCACTCTCCCCATATTTGTTCAATATAGTACTTGAAGCCCTAGCTAGAATAAAAAGACAATAAAAGAAAACCAAGGGGATACAAATTGGAAAGGAAGAAGTCAAACTTTCCCTATTTGTAGATGATATAACAGTCTACATAAGTGACCCCAAAAATTCGACCAGGGAACTGATAAACACCTTCAGTAATGTGGCTGTATACAAGATTAACTCAAAAGATCAGTAAGCCCTCCTATATACAAATGATAAACAGGCTGAGAAAGAAATCAGAGAAACATCACCCTTTACAATAGCCACAAAAAATGTAAAATATCTTCAGGTAACTCCAAACAAATGAAGGACCTGTATGACAAGAACTTTTAAGTCTCTGAAGAAAGAAATCGAAGAAGATATCAGAAAATGGAAATATCTCCCATGCTCATGGATAGGCAAGATTAACATAGTAAAAATGGCAATCTTACCAAAAGCAATCTACAGATACAATGCAATCCCCATCAAAATCCCAACACAACTCTTCACAGGCCTTGAAAGAACAATACTCAACTTCACATGGAAAAACAAAAAACAAAAAAATCCTGTACAATACAGGAACTTCTGGAGACATCACCATCCCTGACTTCAAGCTCTACTATANAGCTATACTAATAAAAACAGCTTGGTACTGGCATAAAAACAGACATGTGGATCAATGGAATCAAATCCAAGACCCTGACATAAATCTACACACCTATGAACACCTGATTTTCGACAAAGAAGCCAAAACTGTACAATGGAAAAAAAGAAAGCATCTTCAACAAATGGTGCTGGCATAACTGGATGTCAACATGTAGAAGAATGTAGATAGATCCATACCTTTCACTCTGCATAAAACTCAAGTCCAAGTGGATCAAAGACTTCAACATAAATCCAATTACACTGAAGCTGATAGAAGAAAAAGTGGGAAGTAGCCTTGAATGCACTGGCACAGGAGACTACTTCCTGAATAAAACACCAGTAGCATAGACACCGAGATCGACAACTAATAAATGGGACCTCCTGAAACTGAGAAGCTTCGGTAAGGCATAGGACACTGTCAATAAGACAAAATGACAGCCTACAGAATGGGAAAAGATCTTCACTAACCCCAAATCTGACAGAGGGCTGATCTCCAAAATATATAAAGAACTCAAGAAACTAGACATCAAAATACCAAATAATCCAATTTAAAAATCTAAATTTTTACAGATCTAAACAGAGAATTCTCAATAGAAGAATCTCAAATGGCCGAAATACACTTAAAAGAATTGTTTCACATCCTTAGTCATCAGGGAAATGCAAATCAAAACGACTCTGAGATACCATCTTATACCTGTCAAAATGGCTAAGATCAAAAACACTGAGAACAGCTTATGTTGGGGAGGATGTGGAGCAGGGGGAACATTCCTCCATTTCTAGTGGGAATGCAAACTTGTACAGCCACTCTGGAAATCAGTATGGCGGTTTCTCAGAAAATTGGGAATCAATCTACATCAAGATCCAGCTATACGACTCTTGGGCATATACCCAAAGGATGCTTAATCATACCACAGGGACACTTGCTCAACTATGTTCTTCACAGCAGCATTATTCGTAATAGCCAGAACCTGGAAACAACCTAGATGCCCCTCAACTGAAGAATGGATAAGGAAAATATGGTACACAATGAAGTATTACTCAGCAGTACAAAACAATGACCTCATGAAATTTGTAGGCCAATGGGTGAAGCTAGAGAAAAATGATTCTGAGTGAGGTAACCCAGACCCAGAAAGACAAACATGGAATGTACTCACTCATAAGTGGATATTAGGAGTAAAGTAAAGGATAACCATGCTACAATCCACAGTCTCAGAGAGGCTAGATAACAAAGAGGGCCCAAAGAGGGATGCATGGATTTCCCTGGGAAGGGGAAATAGATCTCCTGGGTAAACTGGGGGCGGTGGTGGGGTGGTACGATGGGAACTTGAGGTATTGGGTTGGATGGGCTGGGCCCTGAAGGTNGGTTGGGGAGGGAGAGAGTAAAGAAAGAGACATCTTGATAGGGGGGACCAATTGGGGGTTAGGGAGAAACCTGGTGCCAGGGAAACTCCCAGGAATCTACAACGATGACCCCAGCTAAGACTCCTAGCAATAGTGGAGAGGGTGCCTAAACTGGCCATCTACTGTAATCAGATTAGTGACTACCCTAATTGTCATCAGAGAGCTTTTATCCAGTAAGTGATGGAAGCAGATGCAGAGACCCACAGCCAAGCACTGGGCTGATCTCCAGGAGTCCTACTCAAGAAAGGGAGGAGGGATTGTATGAGCTGGGGTGTGGGGTCAAGGTCATGACGGGGGAACCCACAGAGACAGCTGACCCAAGCTAGTGGGAGCACATGGACTCTGGGGAGCCTGCATGAGATCACCCTAGGCCCTCTGCCTGTGTGTGACAGTTGTATAGCTTAGTCTGTTTGTAAAGCTCCTAGCAGTGAGATCAGGACCTGTCCCTGGTGCTTAGCTGGCTTTTGGGAACCTGTTCCCCATGCTGGATTACCTCACCCAGCCTTGATGCAGGGGGAGGAGCTTGGTCCTACCTCAACTTCAGGTGCCATGCTTTGTTCAAGACCATGGAAGGCCTGCCCCTTTCTGAATGGAGATGGAGGAGGAGTGGACGGAGACGGGGGTAGATGAGAGTGGGGGGGAGGGAACAGGAGAAGAGGAGGGAGGAGAACTATGGTCAGTATGCAAAATAAATGAAAAAAATGTTAATAAAATTAAATTAAAATTAAAAAAGAAATAAATGGCTCAGCAGTCAAGAGAATTTAGCTCCAGACCAAATGGCACTAAAACCACATTTAGGACTAGACTTGGATGGCATAGCAGAATCCCTAAGACCAGTCAACAACTTGCCGTGTGGTATTAGGGTAGAGTTTTGTAAGTCTAGTTATCACCCCTGCCTAGCTGAAGCACTCTACCCTAAGCACACTTAGCTTCTTCCTGAGGCTCTCTGTGGCCAGCCAGGGTTCTGTGATGCCATCAACTCCACCACACATTTCCAGCTCTGTCCTTGCTTTGTTTCTCTACAATTTCTACCACCTGCTACACTATGTATTGGATGTACTGGCTTCTTAGCTTCTCCTACTAGGATGCCAATTTTACAAAGACAAGGATTTTAGTTTGTTTTGTTTGCTGCTAAATCTCTGTGGGAGGCCAGCTCCCACCTTTAAAGGGTTCCTTTGAGGAGGAGAGAGGAATAAGAAACTTTAGATAGAAAGACAGCACAGAGGAGACCAGACAGAAACATGGGATAGCTTCAGGAGGACCTGGATCAAAATCCACTGGTCCCTTCTGATGGGAATGTCTTTCTAAAAATGTGTTGCTCTGATTGGTTGATAAGCTGTTTGGCCAATGATGGGGCAGAATAAGGTTAGGCAGGACATTCGAACTAGGGGGAGAGAGGAAAAAAGCAGAGCTGGGCAGATGCCATTCTGCCATCTAGAAAAACAACATGTAATGGCACACAGGTAAAGCCACGTAGAACACATGGCGACATAGATTTATAAAATGGGTTAATTTAAGATGTAAGAGCTAGCTAGCGAAAAGCCTGCCATGGCCATAGTTCAAAAATGATGTAAGCCTCTGTGTGTTTATTTGGTCTAAGCGGCCGTGGGAGCTGGGCGGGACTGGGACCGGTACCGACAAACTTTTGCCTACACCCTTCGGTGTCTTCAAAAGGGCTTTTTAGAACAATGCAAAGGGGCAGGGAAAAAGACCTTTCCCTTGCTTGATCAAAGCACACCGCACAGTCAAGTGCAGACCCTTCCAAACACCTGGTAACCATGCCCATGATCCAATCATCTCCTTATGCAGCCCTGCTGGTAAAGGCAGCTCAGATCTCACTAGAAAACCTCTGTGGGTCTCCACAAATCTCCACATCTAGAAACTGCCCAAGAAACAGTAGGAGCACAATACATATTTATTAAACCAGTATTAACCCTTTCTGACTGATGAAAGCAGTAATAGTCTTAGAACAGACAAAATAAAATGTCCCTAAATTAAAGCATACTTTTCTACTCTCCAGAGCAACTACACACTACAGTCAATTCCTGTAAACCATGTCAAAGATGGAGAGATACAAAAGATCAATAATGAAAATAATTCAATTACCTTTACAAATTACTTACCTTGGTAAAAGAACTTCCTAATTTAACCAAGGGTACTGTAGGAAATTCCCGCTTTTCACTCATGGTCAAAGATCCTGCATTAAGGCTATAGAGGTTTGACATCACAAGCAAGAGATCTGACGTGGTCTTCACAGGCAGAAAACGACTCCTTGGAACATTAATACCTAAAGAATTCTCGAAACTTTTAATTGCAGCTCCAACTGCAGTTTCTAACTGAATGACATTCAGGCCTCCATCCAAAGTCTATAAAAAAGAAAGAAGAAAAAAGGAGATTGGGTAAGAGTCAGGAAATAGAGGGTCTGGGCTTGTTTATGTTTATTTTGAGACAGAATCTCACATATCAACCTCCCTATGTACTGAGGAGAACCTTGAACTACCTCCTACCTCTACTTCCCCACAGCTAGAATTAGGGTGTATACCACCACACCCAGGAAACACAGGTTTTATGCACCCAGCTTTGTTCCTTGTGTGATGTTAGTACTTGAGAAGTTGCCGGTGGCCATGTCAGAGGAGTGGCAGATGGTAACTGGAGTTCAAGGTGTCAGCCCACCAGGAGGAAACTCTCTGATGGGTCAATCTCGTTTAGCAAGTCTAGGAGACTACAGACCCCAAAACGTCTTTTGCTTATGCTGTGCCCTTACATGTTTGCTGCTACACTGTTTCTCTGCTATCTGGCATGGTGTGAGTAGATGTGGGGAGACCCCCCACTGCCTGTGATGTAGGGTGTTTATCTCATGAAAACATCCTGTTCTAGTGGGCATTTTTACCTGTGGATTGTCAAGAAGATGAAACATGTGACTTTTTTTTTATTTTTTAAGTCTCTTCACTTGAGTGAGTAACATGTCTATTTTTCAGTAAAGAACCAGGGGCTGAGAAAATTGTGCAAGATTCCTACAGAAAAATGGCAGATGAGTACAGAAGCAGTAGCTGAACTGAAGGAGGTCCTTTCGGAGGTCCTTTCAGCTTAGGGTCAAATCAGGAGCACATCACTGGGATGAGTGCAGACCTGGAGACCCTGACTAGAGGCATAGGCAGGCGTCTGCCTTTAGAAGCCAGGGAGCCCTGGACTGTGACCCTCAGTTACCTTTGGATTCACAATGATTTCCATGTCAATGGCATTCTGTTCCTGCAGTCTTTTAACTGCTGCAAGAGAAATCCATAGGTTGTTTGTGTTAAATATCTTAAATTTTGACACAGACTTGAACTCATCAACATGTGCTTTTGGCACTTGAGCGATCTCCACCAGTCTCAGTTTGCCTTCATATTGAGTGAGTGTCCCACCCTGGAAAAGCAGAAAACCATGAGAGCTTCCACATCGTTTGCAGTCAGCCATACAACACTGACTGTGACTTCTGTAGAATGTCCTACAAGACACTGCCTATACAATCTTCTAATATACAAAGATATATTCATGATTCAGATTGTTACTTGACCATAAACACTCACTGTCCTGTCTATAATTAAAGCCCTGGGAGTACATCAGCGTCCTCCTCCCCTTCCTAAGGTCTGCTATAGGAACATTCCTCTTATTCCCAAACCACTGCCCACCACCAAACTGCTTAGTCCTACCTAGACAGTCTAGGATGGGGAGAGAAGGCAGACAAATGAGTGAATGAGAAGTACAGCAAGGCTGGAAATGTTCTTACAGCCATAAGACAATGCCAGTGGGGAAGGAGAAGGCATAGAATCCAGGGCAGGGAATGTTTTGGTATGCATCAGCTACAGGTAAACAGTAAAATCTTGTGTGCCATTTTATCAAAGGCCACGTATCACCACCAAATATGCCATGTTCAATTTACACTGTGTACTAAACAACTGCATTATTTTCATACAACTATAAAGATAGTGCAGTGACAAAGTATACATAATACATGAAGTATACATATAATATATATACACATTTTATAAAAATAAATTTCCATGAAAGGGATAACATAATAAAATATGCCAAACTTGAAGAGTAATGGTGTGAACAAATTTGCTGTGTGTTTTCATGTATTTCAGATTTGTTCCATAAAAACATATGAAACTTTTTAACTTAAATTATTGAAATAGATTTACACTACTCTTAATTCTGGGCTCATGATACACACTGTTATCTTAGAACTTAAGGTACCCCACAGAATAACATCACACTCTCTTAAAATGTTAAGTAAATAATAACTATGTTGTGCATAAAATAGAAACATATAAACCAGAAAAAAATATTTTAACTATGTCATTTATCAAATGTAAAAATATGAATCCCCAAGTTGATGATTCAGTATTTACCTTTACATCTGCTCGTGTTTTATTTGTGACTTCCATGACAAATTCACAGCGCTTCCCATTGGGTGAGTTCATTAGATGATTAAGAATATAAAGATCCACTGTGGCACCCAGGTTATCTATGTTAGACACAAAAATATACTCTTTGCCTTCTTCTAGAAAAGTGTCAAGCAAGCCAGAGTTATAGAAACTAGCATAGATATCTCCATGCCCTGGAGGGTACCAAGCTTCTGTGCTTTCCCCCGAGTAAGACACATCCTTTGCTACAGGAAGTAAGGACTCCTTATTAATCCTTGGATACCTTTAAAAACAAAACAAGAAAGTTATTTATTGTAGTGTACCCCAATTCTTCAAGTAAAACAATACATTAAAATTAAATAAGGGCTAGAGAGATGGATCAATGGTTAAGAGCATGTACTGCTCAGTTCCCAGCACCCTTATCAAATGGCTTGCAAGCTCCTGTAAACCCAGTTTCAGGGGATTTGACGCCCTCTTCTGGCCTCCTTCGGTACCTGCACTCATGTGCACATATCCATACACAGATATACACAGATACATATAATGAAAAATAAAATCTTTTAAAAATAGTAAATAAAACATCCCTCCATTCAGAGACTGTCATTAGTAAATTATAGGTGAATCCTTTTAAGAAAATTTGTCATTATTATTTTTTAAAAATATATATTTTCTAGATAGTTATTCAAGGGTAGTTTTCTATGGCCATACAAATAGGAAGACACTT